>PVJN01001830.1:0-130168 GCA_004026805.1 Lasiurus borealis
ATCCCCATGTTTACTCTGTGCAGAATTTAAAAGTTTTTCTTCTGGCCCAAGAGTTAGCCAGAACTATCCTCTGTAAAGACGTGTGTCTCTTTCTCGTATTTGTGTGTGTGTGTGTGTGTGTGTGTGTGTGTGTGTGTGTGTGTGTTTGTTTCTTGTGTTTGTTTTTTTTTAACAATCCTTTAAAAATGTAAAAAAAAAAGTAGTAGCAAATTGCATACCCCTGTTCTTGAATATGCACTCTCAGTTAGATTCAAAATACTGTTTGCTTTGATTGGAAGGAAGTGCTTATGTTAACTAGTTTGTTTAAGTAGATTAGACTTAAATTCCTGAAGTTAGAAGAAAGCCTTTTGTGAGCTATAATGGCAATGATCTATCACTGAAGAGATGATATGAATGCTTGTGAAGTTCAGGTTGTGAACTAGCAATATAATGCAGCTTTTAAAAGACTTGGTTATAAATTGTTTCTAGTGGGAAATTTTTGTGTGAATACTCTTATACTTTAGGTAATAATCAAAAGTATATTAATTCCCTCCAACTACCTATTCTACCAAGTTGTCCTAACTGAAGCACTAAACTTCCTCTTTTTCCAACCCACCCACCCACCCCCAAAACAACTCTGAGGAACAAATAAATTTCTTTCTTCAGTGTGTTTATATTACTGGGAAAATACTTGAAACTTGATTATTATAATAGCAGAATAATTGTAGAACTTTAAATGCGATGCTTAAAAGTTATCAAAGGATGGCAGCATTAGGAAGTATGCTTTCTAATAGGTCTCACCAAAAAGTAGTTAATTCAGTTATTTGGTGTTTTTCTTGCGCACACTAACACACACACACAGAGCCATGGCCATAAACTCTTAAAGAAACCTGAAAAAGATGGACTCTACTATAATTGAAAATTGTCTTAACTAAAAAGTTTGATAGTTGGTGATTTTAGGAGCTTTATTAAGATGTAAGGTTTATAATTGAATGACAAGAGCAGGTATCAAATATGGGTATCAAAATCTATAAAATTATTTTGATATCTCAAAATAATATACCTAGGTTTTCTTGGGTAGCTTTTTGTTAATTTACATTGTAATATATAGGACTTTCCCCTCTGTAATTATAAAAGCTATTTTTCTTTCTTTTTAAACCAGGGTGTTAGTGTGGAGGCAGTTGATCCAGTATTCCAAGCCAAAATGCTGGATATGCTGAAGCAGACAGGAAGGTAAGTATTTTAAATGATCATATAAAGAAATAATGGCAAATATTTTCAGAAATGTCTCTCAAAATTTTGGATGTTTATGAATATCATTCCTAGGGGGAAAAATAGCCATGCAGTTAATGTAAAAGTATCACTGTCAGTGCTAGACACCACCTATCTAATCTCTTATTCATCTAGAATCAAAGAAATTTGCCAATCAGAAAATGGCTTCATGTTAAATTTCTCAACAATCACATAGTAAGCTTGTGTTGTAGCTTCCCTCTGGTTAGCTATGGAGTTACTCTCTAGTTACTGATAATTTGAAAGAGTTTATGTTCTAGGTATTTGAGAGTTGCAACTGAATAATATTCTGAATAATTAATTTTATTTGTAGGCATATGAGTTTTAAAGAGAGGGCAAATAGAATCCAAATATTCTTCAAATTATTTCCTCTTCCCCTCTCCCCCCCAGATTAAACCTCTCAATAATTGTCATTCTCTTGCTCAAATTCTTCTACTGTGTGGAAAAAACTTCAAAATTAATGTTAGCAAAAGGCTCAGCAGCTGAGCAGATCAGTGCAAATTGGTTTTTGACTGAGTTCCTAGTTCTACTGCTGGTTTAATTGATATTTAATCCTTTCACAACAGTGGATCCTGGTGTCCATTGTTAAAAATATACTCTGCCTGAAAAATCCAACTCCCAGAGCTAAGGAGTTAAAGAGTAGATATTTACTTGAATGCTGAAAGGGTAAAAACTGACTCTGAGAATGTGGTAACAAGGTGAAAAACTGAAAACCTGATCTACCACTGCTAATGTGCATCTCTTAATGATAGCACTCTTTTATCACACTTATTCATTTCCATGTTTTCTGGATAATGTGGTGTATGATATCAGTGTTTCTAATGGTGCTTTTTCACACCTGTGTGTTTATCATCCCTTCTTAATTTATACCCTGTTAGTGTGCTGTTTCTTTTCATATCATAAATGTATTCCTTGTTCTGTTCTGAACAGCTGAATGCCCTCTTTGTTTCAGACCGGAGATGGTTGTTGGTTGGTATCACAGTCACCCTGGCTTTGGTTGTTGGCTTTCTGGTGTGGATATCAACACGCAGCAGAGCTTTGAAGCCTTGTCGGAGAGAGCTGTGGCAGTGGTTGTGGATCCCATTCAGAGTGTAAAAGGAAAGGTAGAGTAGATTCTGTCTTTTATTAGCATCTACTGCCACATTCTCTTTACAGCCACATTAAATAAAAATCTGTATTTGTAAAACAGAATTCTTAATTACACAAAACCCCCTGACTGATTACTTTAAAAAGAAAAAAAAACAACAACAACAAACTACAAGTTTATATGTGTTTTGGTATTATTTAGAGATTTGTTTCTACTTTAATCAGCTATTGTCTAATCATAAATGTTTATCTTTCAATTTTTTTCTTTCATAGGTTTAGAAATGTTAAGCCATACTAAAAGCCTGCTATACACACTTCATAAATATTTTAATAAACATTACTCCTCCTTTCTTTATTTAAAAATGGAGAATTTGGGATTAGCACATTTAAAAAATCTAGTTCAACAGCTCTGTTTTACAGATATTGTGCAGGACATACTCTGGAGTTGTATTTTCCAAATATTTTAGACAATGAAAACTTGCCCCAAAGACTTGGTAATAATCATTCCCATTTTTGGAGTGAGGACCCAGATGAATGATTCAATATGCTAAATGATTCTGAAAAGAGATTAACTTGCAAAGCATATTGGGTTATAGTTGTTCTTTGTCGAAATCTTTTGTTCTTGTTTAGTTTTTTTTTTTTTCTTTTTAGTTCGTTTGTTCTTTCTTTCTTTTTTTTCTTTCTTTCTTTCTAGCCCCATATGCCATTTTCCTATTTCCTGCCTCATGACAGCAGGGAGTAGCTCTATTATCACCTTCACAGAGCTGTCTGCAAATGTGAGAGGCAATTCGATTTTGCTCAACCACAGGGAGAGTGGATTAGAAAAACTACAGAACATACAGAAATTGGCTAGGTGGTTACTGCTTTAAAATACTGCTGAGGTGTCTTGTTTGAGCATGTACTTCCATTGTAGTGTAGAATAATTGTTAAAATAAAATCACAATACATTTATGGAATCCTTTTTATGCAGCTTTTAAATTATTTTTAGAGCAGTTAAAAGTAAATATATTAGCTTTCTATCTATTAGACCTGGAGTTTGATAGTACTGCAGATTATATTAACATCTGCTCACCAGCTCAGACAAACTAAATCTGGCTGTTAAAATGGAGTTTTTATCTGTCATGAATTTGAAGTTAAACATTTGCTGACATCATATCATTATGATGAATAAAATTGAGGTCTTCTCTAAATCATGATCCTATTAGATGTGATTTAGCTTTTCAGATGCAAAAACTAGCCATAAAACCAATAATAATAGCTGATATACGAAGAGGCAATTCAGAGTAGATAACTTCAGATGCTTGCTGTGTACCAGCATTTCATTTTACTTGTTTTTTTTTTACTAAGTATATTGTTATTTAAATACTATATCTACATCTAAAAGGAATAGAAAATCCTTGATTTTTGTGTTTAGTTTTTTTAAGTTAAAGTACAGTATAATACTTCTTAAGTTTAATTTTCTGATAATTAACATATCTTTTTGGCAACTCATTTAAATAATGATTCTTATTTTAGAAATGTAACAACAGAATTATCTGATTAAGTTTCTCTACCAAAATATTTACAAATAATAATTGAAGCTTAATTTTAAATATAATTAGAGTTTTATTTTGTATTGTGAGAGATTTTTTTATGATACTTGTTTTATGTGATGATGGCCACTTTAAAAAGGAAAATATAAGCTTAAATACAATAAAAGAAAGCATTCTCAAAATAGAATGTAAATAAATGAATATGTATTTTATTTTTGGTTATCTTGCATATAGTTTCTTAAATGGCATTTCTAGGTTCTAAACCAGTTTTAAGCATCATACAATATTGGAATTTGCATTGCTTGTTTATAATTGATCATAATTCATATTAGAAGAATGTGTTGCATTTAAAAATACTTATATCACATGACTGCTATCATGTGGTAAAGTGTAGTAGCTAAAAATATCAAAAAACTATGAAATGACAAGTATTGCTGTTTAATTTTGTCATAAAATATTTTTGAAAATGTTTTGTATTAGTATAAGTATGTATCATTGATGATTTGCATCACTTGTTTTACCTAACATAGATTTTCACAATTTTAATGCCTGAAATAAGAATTTAAGTTCTTTTTTAATTAAGTAACTTCATCTATAAGGTTCTGAATAAGGTTATAATTTATGATTCTCAGTGTTAAGACCTCTTAAAACTATAAGCCAAATTAAAATGCTAGTACATCCATGGCCAGTGTTCCTAGTTGAAGCATTGAACTTAAGAATATAAACTTGTAAAAACTGAATAACATCAGACTCTGCCTTCCTCTTCTTGCACTTGCTTTCTTAAAGTTGTCAAAATATTTAATAAGGCAATGATTAGATCAAGAGTTAAAAATGGCGGTCTAGATGTAAGTGATTTAAATTAGGTTTCTGTTCACTAAATACCTCTTTTCTGTATGTTTTTATATTTCCATTTTTATAAATCCCAATATTATCTGTTTTGGGGTGATAAGCCTGAATTCTTTCTTTGTAATCTCAATTAATTCATAATTATTACTACTTCTGAGAACTCATTTTCTTATCAGGATTCCTGTCAGTGAAATGTTCATATGTTACCTGCTAATTCTGTCTGTGTCTGTTCTCTATTTTTAAAATATTAAGAAAGGACACAAAACACTAATAACCTTTTAGTCCAAATACATCTCTTATTTCCTTGAAAATATTTTATTTAATATAATCAGAAATACTCAGTGGGCTTTAAAAACAAAATGTTTCTATTGACTTCCAGAGAGAGAAAGAGAGAGAGAGAGAGAGACTGGCTGCCTCCTGCCAGAAATAAAGCCCTCAAATTCAGACATGTGCCCTGACCAGGAATTGAACCAGCAACCTTTCGGTGCACAGGATGATGGTCAACTGATTGAGCCACACCGGCCATATCTCAATAGACTTTTAAAAATGTAATATATATCTAGTTGCAAATCAGCTTATCCATAGGTATTTTTTAAGTAAATCTGATATACCTGTATGCTAATGATTCTGAGATACCACATAAAGAAAAAATGATCTTTGTCTCTTTGGGAAAATTAGTCATATACATTTGGTATTATTTGTGACCCAGATAATATGCTTTTTAATATGCTGATAACCTTACATTGCATACTGATAGAATACAAATTATACTGATACTGCTTTGTTTCTGTAAATTAAGTGTTAAATTGGTTACTAGGAACAGATATAATTCAATAAATACTTATTTGGAACCTTGTATGTACCAATATATAAAAGTATTTGTCCGAGACCAGTTTGGCTCAGTGGATAGAGTATCATCCTGCAGACTGAAAGGTCCCAGGTTCTATTCCGGTCGGGGGCATGTACTTTCCTTGCAGGCACATCTCCAGTGTGGGGTGTGCAGGAGGCAGCTGATCGATGTCTCTCTCTCATCGATGTTTCTGACTTTCTATCCCTCTCCCTTCCTCTCTGTGAAAAATCAATAAAATATTTTTTTTAAAAAAGTATTTGTATAGCAAGCATAGTAAATACAGTTTAAATTAAAAGAAGGAAAAAATGGGTATAAGATGCACAAAGTAGATGAAATTTGGGATAGATAGGACATTACTCAGAAGTGCTTGTACCTATGGTGAAGAATGTAGAAACAATACCATTCCAGGTAGTACTTACTTACCTTTGTTAATTCTGCTTTCACAAATGCATTAGAATATAAAATAAATAATTTTTGTTGTACTTTTTTTAAATTAACATTTTACACACACACACACAAAGGGGGGCTCTGAAAAGTAAATACAAATATAGGAGAAAAGAATTAGAGTATGAATGTTATAAGACCTTACCTTTTATTTGCAGATATTTAGAAGTTTATGTCTTTTTCAGGACAAGGGAGCAAATATTTACCAAGATGTTTTGTATTGGAAAGTTTTAAGATGGTGGAGATTTTAAACTACTCAACTAATAGTTTTGTTTTAGCTTGTTATTTTAAAGAAAATATCATAGAGGCAGGGAGGATATAGAGTAATGAAAAGCACAGGCTCTGGGGATCAGACTACATTAGAATTCCATTTTTATATCTTCCTAAGCATATTTAAAAGTGTGAATATCTCTGAAAGTTTTGTTAAGAACAAGTCTATAAATTAATTACTAACTTGCTCACTTTAGGTAGATGAAGGTAGTGAAAACTTTCCATTCCATAAAAGAAATGAAAACGTTCCCTTGTATTTTGTATATCCTGATGAATTTAGGAATGCTCTTCTAATTGAGCTGCTTTTTATTAAGCAGTTACTGTTTTCCAGCATATTTCTCTGGGGCATGCTGATAAAGAGGAAAATGAATACATTACATTAAAATTCTGGCCTGTGAGGTAATTAAATGTATTATACGTAAAACCATTTGTTTTGGAGCCTTTTTTGAGGTAAAAACGTTTTCATGTCTTGGAATTTATATATTGTCTGGCAAAAGTAGTTTTTAAAGAAATTTTTATAAAATAAATTCAAGGAATGGTTGTTTCGGTGATCACTGTTATCGGTTAGGTTTTCAGCATATAAAAAACTGCAGTTTTATGAGTTTTAGTAAGTAATTTTTTTACATTAGAGGAGTTATAGAGTTATTTATTAAATGTGTGAATTGACAAGCTCAGTGAGGCAATTTGTTCACAAACCTTAGCTTTGATGAATTTGTGTGTAATCAGAGCTAGAGTTCAAGTTTACCATGTCATTTGTCTTCTACAGGTGTAGTGCAAGATATTTAGAATAGCTGTTACTCCTAAGACTTTCTTTTACTCGCTTTTGATTATTATTGCTTAAGGGTCAGTGAGAGCTGGATAATCCTAATCTCAAATTGTATATACCTTTTCTTTATCTTATTTTCCATATTGAAAGAGAAAAATTGAAAATAGAACACATAAAAATTCTCTTTCCACTTTTAATATAAGTCTGAGCATATCCACCCAACTCTTGGGACAAGTTTATTTACTATTGTATCTTTTGTTTGCTTTCTATTTTGCACTTTTGTTATCAAATTGAAGTTTTTTTTAATAGTATTAGATTTAGTCTGTGACAATAGCTACTAAAATACTATCGGTACTAATGTATTTATACTACACCTGACAGACAATTTAATGGTTTATAACATTTAGCTAATATAATTAGAAATTGTCCATTGGAACATCAAAGCAGTTTTTTTTTGTTTACAATTCTAAGAAGCATAAATCTTATATAAGTCTTAACAGTTCTTAGTGTCTCATTGTCTATAAGAATATTATCTACTCACTCTTTTACTTCTATAATGCTTTTCATTCTCCAGTCTAATCGCTGGTCATTAATTCAACAGACATTTACTTACTACTGCTGTATGCCAGTTAAACACTGGAGACAAGAGTAACATCTATTCCCTGTACCAGCCTGTGTTGTACCAGCAAATGGAAATATGTTGGTTTAAGAGGCCTTTTTATAACCTGTATATATTACTTGTTTAAGATATTCAAACAATTTGACATTAGCTCTTTCTAAGTACGAGAGGCCTGGTGCATAAATTCATGCACAGGTGGAGTCCAGTCAACTCGTCAGATCAGGCTGGGTTGGCTGGTGGGGTAGGGCCACAGGCTATTGGCTGGCCAGCCCATTCCCCTGGTCCAACAATTCCTGGTTAAGGGGACAATTTGCATATTAGCCTTTTATTGTATAGGATGTGGATATTTCTGGACCCGGGACTTAGTTTTGGCAATTTTTATGTTGTTATTATAATTTCCTGAAGAGGGTAGAATTGATTGTAGTGGTAAATTTTCTTCTTAGTCATAGTTGATTCTTCAGTAATTATTCTTAGCTGTTAGTAATCTAATTAATAGGTGCCTACTGCCACCTTTTTACATAAAATACCTTTATTATCTGCAGTTTTTATTTCAAATTAAACACAAGTCAGTGCTTGAGTGATATTTGAGTTTTTTAGTTCGACATGCCATAAAACAGTTTTTATGATTCAAAACTGGTAAAGTGTATTTTTTTTGTGAAGCTTGTGATCAGATTTTTTTATAGATAATGAATGTTTCTTTTTTTGGAAGGGAAAATAAACCTGAATAGTATAAGTAATATCCAAAAATGCTTTCTTGGAGTGTTTCACATTTCAATAGATATTTATTCTATACCATATTACGTGTGCCAGAGTCGCTAGGAAATGGATATTCAATGGTGATTAAGACTCAAACCTTGCTGTCAAGTAACTGAATCTAATATTAGTTTTTGTTTTGTTTTGTTGTTGTTTTGCTTTTGTGTTAGGATAACTTACATCAAATAGTTTGGTGATGAAGAGTACTGGCATTGGCATGCTGTGTATGTAGCAAATCATAGTATCATCAAGTCCCCTGATTTTTGTTTTCCTCATCCATAAATTGAGAATATCAATACCTACCTCTTAGTTATTGAGAACATTAGACAAGATAATTTCTGTACAATCAATTAATAGCCCAATAAAAACATGAAAAGTGATATATAGACAAATAATTGATCTTTACATATTTTTTCTACAAAAATGACCTTACCTTTTGAGAGATGGCAGTTTAACGGCTATATTTGTATTTGTCTTTGAAGGTGATGTTAAAGCAAAACAAATGTATTTAAGTCCTTTATTCTCCTCATTTACCCTCCCATACCACCTTGCTAACATAATCAAGCCCAGCCTTTAGTCTCTAGAGCTTCTTATTCCTTTACTTTATGTGCAACTGTCGATAAGCATACCAGTTGTCTTGCTTTAGTTTGTCTACTAGAGAGAAATGTGAACACCACTCATTTTATGTAGGCTGACAGAATAACCACCGGATAGAATTGGTACTCGGTTGGTATCAGACCAGTGACCAGAGATGATCAGGTCTCTTGTAGCTCATTAATAGCCTCCTGCGAAGTTCAGTTTTTAAGTTGACTGTGCATTTGTCATGTATAAGTCTAGAAATATCTATTTTGCATTGAGATTGTAGGCATACTGTTATTTTTTTAAAAATATATTTTATTGATTTTTTATAGAGAGGAAGGAAGAGGGATAGAGAGTTAGAAATATCAATGAGAAAGAGACATCGATCAGCCGCCTCCTGCACACCCCCCACTGGGGATGTGCCTGCAACCAGGATACATGCCCTTGACCGGAATCGAACCTGGGACCTTTCAGTCCACAGACCGACGCTCTATCCACTGAGCCAAACCGGTTTTGGCACATACTGTTATTTTTGAAAAGAGATAATTTCGATATAACTATGCTGTTTTTATTTTAAATAGGAATTTTTGTAAGGAGATATATGACCTTAAGTGTCTCTCCCTGATTTCCTTTTGATGTTTTTATATTCAAGTGTTTGTGGATGCCAAATTCATAGTTCTGATTTGGTTTGGAGAATAGCTTTTTTCTAACTTTAACACTGTCCTTTGTTTACTGTGTCATTTTGGGTGCTCCAAGAAACAGATGCCAAATGGGATTAGATGTGCAAGAGACCACTAGGGGAAACACCTTCAGACAGGTTTAATACTGAGGAGGACAAAGGGAAAGTAGTACTGGGTAGGAAGGGCATCAGATTGCAGCATATTTCTTCTTTTATTTTCTTTTCTTTTTAAAATACATTTTATTTATTTTTTACAGAGAGGAAGGGAGAGAAATAGAGAGCTAGAAACATGGATGAGAGAGTAACATCGATCAGCTGCCTCTTGCACACCCCTCACTGGGAATGTGCCCACAACCAAGGTACATGCCTTTGACTGGAATCGAACCTGGGACCCTTTAGTCTGCAAGCCGACACTCTATCCACTGAACCAAACCGATTTTGGCTGCAGCATATTTCTAAGAAAGTTTCAGCGAGACTACAGGGAGTCCTTGAGGCAACGTTTCCCTTTAGAGGAATCCCTTATTTGGCAGGAATGGCTAGTTCTAGCACCCCTGTTGCTCAGTCATTGGCTGGGAGCAGCCCAAAGGAAGCATGACCCAGGGTGAACCCCAGAGGACATAAAGGTTCAGCATCTGGATGCTGTGAGTCAGCTGTGTTCTTATAGCCTATGTTCTCACAGCAGGTCCTCTTGAAAGGAAATCTTAGGTGAGCAACTACATGACTGCCACAGTTAGTAACAGTAGTAACTATGGGACAGGTACATATGTGTTGTTTTATTTAATCTCATCACCAACTCTGTGAGGTGTCATTGATGCACAAACAGAGACATTGAGAGCTTAAATAACTTACACTAGATCACTTACCTAGTAAATGATAGAGCCAGAATTCTAACTTGGGCAGGATTCTGACACCAAAGTATCTCAAGCACTTAAACACCTATACTAGACTGACTACATGTGTATACTCAAAAATCATGCCAAACTTTAAGACTTAATTATGTGTTTTTTAACAAAGTTTCATGTCTAAAAATGGCTAATTACCTTTTGCCATGCTAGTTTCTAAAGATCAGTTTGTTTGTTTTTTCATTAAGGCATATATGTTCAAAACTTGTGTTTTTTTCTGTTTAAATTTTGATGCATGTCTTCACTTGTCAGAAAAAGTACATTTATGCTTGTTACACCCCATCCCTCTTTTCTCCAAATATATTTAAGTTGTACTACAGATTTCTAGCTACAGTAAGCAATTCTCCAAGGATGAAGAAAGAAAATGTACATACACATAGGAATTTCTTTTCCAAAGTTAAAATTGATATTTTATAAATAATTTTCATGTTGCAAACTTGAGACTAAGAAATCACAGCAGTTCAGTGATATGCATTTGGCATGAGTCAGTTTTAGTTTTTAGTGCTTTTCATTGGAAATGACATAAAAAGTAAGATTTCTTTGAATTTTTTATGCTGTGGGCTTAGAAGAGACATAGATGTTTTCCTCTTATACATGTCTGGCAGTGCATGGCAGCAGAAATAACGAAATGGTCACAAACCTCAGCAGTATTTGCCAAGTCACATGCATCTTTAATTTTTAAAGAATCTGGAAACAGCCTAAGCAGTTGATAACAGGTCATTTCTAGGTGGTAAAGGATATTTGATATGGGGTATTGCTTTTCTTTCTACACCTAGTGTTTTTATAGTCATTCAGAGACTTACTTTATATGGTGATAGGCTTATATAAATTTAAATATGTAACATAACTATAACTGAATTGAAACTTTTTCCCTTTTCTGGTGTTTGACTTTGATTTTGAAGTTTAAAACTTTTTTCAAGCTTTAAAAATATTATTATAAACACTTCCCATAGTTATTGACTTCAATGTAAGTACAATTGTAAATGAGCTACTGTTCAAAAAGAGAAGGGGTATTATGAATTATATAACTACTGGTAGAAATGCTATGCATTTTTCTTTCAAAATCCTTTTCTTTTGTATTAATTAATTTAAGAGAATTACTTAAAAATATAAATTTCTTTGAATGTAAAAATTGGGAACTATAGATTGGTGTTTTAGAAATTTAGTCTTTCAGTGACCTAGCAGTTGATATGAAAACACAAATTTAAAAATAATAGCATATTGGATAAACTGTACTATACTCATGGAAAAAGCCAAAAATATGAATTAAGCAGAATTAAAAAAATAATTAGTTTTGAGTCCTAAACTATGTTCGTTATTAAATTGAAATGATAGGTTCTTGACCCTTGGGTATGCTTGGAATAAATATGGAACACAGTATTGTTTTTAAAACTATTTTGCTTTTATAAGCGAAGACAGATGTACAAAAAAGATGTAGTTTTTATTTTGTATTGGCAGCTTCCAAATATTTAGTATCTATTTCCAAGAGTTGCAATTAGTAAAGCAACCATGATACTGAAATCTGCACATCCCACAAGCTAATTATATTTGCAAGGTCAGAATGAATACATATTTTCAGAAAAATAAAGGGTTATATAAATATGTGTCTTCTACTTGGCTGTTATAGCACAGTTTGTTGATCTGGAATATAATGTGTACAATTCACAAATTTGTCTGATAACAGAAAGTGGTGTGTGATTGTGTTTATTTTACTAACCAGTATATTCACAGCAATCACTTCCAAATATCTCTCCAGTAAAGATGTGTTAATTACAAAACAGACAAGGTCTTCTATTATATTAAAGCTACTAACAAGAAGACAGCAGGAATCACACATGTAAATAGCATCATCAACCCCTATTTTAGTCCTCTGTTTTGATCTGTGAGTTGCGCATAGACCAAAGGTGCTATTAAAGACTGAGTGTATGAAATAGGCAGCATTATATGAACAAAATTTATTCAACAAGAAAACAGACCTTTAACATGAATTTAACAAGCCTGAGAAATTATAAACTATCATATGCTGCAGATTCATGCAGTGATAATAAACAAAAAAGGAAAGTAAGAGGTTTCCCTAAGCTAGCCAAACTGCTAATGGTTTTGTTATAAGCTGTCTACTGTTGCAGTGACCTCTGAAAAGTCTCAAGGCACTTGTACCAGAAAAAATTAAATGATCAGACTGGTGAATAGAGATTCAGTATGGTGTGTAAGACTACAGCATGGAAGGGAATTATAAAAGTGTAGCATCATATTCCTAAAAATATTCTTCATACTTTAGCTTACAAGGTTTTATTACTTATTAAGTAGGTAGTTTTCATCCCTCCCCTCCTAAATTCTTATTTGGATTTATAAGACACAAACTGATCTGGTTTAATGTATATATACTTTAAAATAAACTCTTTAGAAAATTCATATAGCTCCAAAAAAATGAATTATTTGCCCTGTTCCCCCCTCTCATGCCTTAATTAATCATTGGCAGTTCTTTGTTCAGTATATTGTATCCAAGCTTTTAATTCTTACCCATGGAGTGACCACTTTGCTGTCATTCTATTGCATCAGGCTGTAAATACATAAACATAAAGAAACGCCTTCAGCTTGTACACACCTCCGAGTGCTCACTGGGGCTTTTTCTTGAATCTTACAGTGGCATAATTAACACCTTCTTTACCCATTGCTCATTAGTACACTGGACATTAATGAGTCTATTTTGATAGGTTGTTCTAAAAGAGAAACCCACTTATTCTCACAGCACAAAAAGCAATTATAAAATAGTACAGAAATTAAAGTGTAGACTTTATTGCCATATTTATGTTTTTATTGCATACTAAGTCTAATTTTGGGTTGCAGGTTGTTGAACATGTTAGTTTCCTTAGGCAGTTGCTATAGTGATGGCAGCAAATTCCTTTAATCTTAGTGTAAAGTATTTATTTTCTATTGGCTATCATATTGCTATTCAGGAATTGTCCATCTAAGCATGGTGTTTCACATAGGCCATCATTTATTAGTTGAACAGTATATTAAATTGTTGAATTATTTTTCTTAATTTGTAAAAATTTTAAAATTTTATTCACATTTGTTTTTACTTGATCGTGATATCTACTTAGCTGGTATTTTAATTTCCTTTTTTGTGAAATTTCACACCTACTTATAATATTCCAGAAAAATATTACAGATATTTTTGCATGTCAAGTAGCTGTATTCTGTTTTCTTTTGAAAGAGTTCAATATAAAAAAGTATAGGCATTTTATAAATATGGCATGTTCGTGGTTTTGTAGAGTGTTTTTTTCCCTACAAATCATTTTTACTGAAATCTTGAAATGGAAACCAACTATTCTGAAAACAATTAGATCAAAATGATGCTTTGCTCTTACATACTTACCACTAATAGTAAGAATGATAATTCTTAATTTTGTAGTTAAGTTGCACAGCTGTCAAAATAGTCACTTTTCTTTGGAAAACATTTTAATTTTATCGCATTTTATGTGCTTTTTAGTAGAAAACGTTAGACAACTGTTTTAAAGTATTATAATGTCAGATATTATAACCTGTTTTTTAAATTGCTGTATGGAAAAACATGATCAGAAAAATTTTAAATGTACAGATGAGGGACATATATATTTACATATATAAATGTGAAAGTTAAGTCTGGATTGTAGTTTTTGTATAAAAAATAGTTTCACAAACTATTAAATCATACGCTCTGGGGATACTTGCTTTTATTTTGAGGCAAGAAGAAACTTTGGGGAATTTCAAACTGTTAGAAATAGAAGCAAAATTAAAAGTTGATTTTGTGGGGTGTGTTTGTTTTTGTTTGTTTGTTTGTTTGTTTGTTTGTTTTTGCCTTCGAGTGGAAAGGGGTCTTAGATTGACTCACTTTTCCTAATTCTGTGGTTTAAGTTTGTACTCTGATACTATTGATTGACCTTTTGTGGCAGCCTTTCAGAAAGGGAGATTTTTTTTTTCTCTCTTTAAATCTTGTTCTTGAACAGACAACATGTACAAATGAGAACCCATTAAATAGCAATAGCTTTTAAAATGTTGCTAAATCCCAGTTGTTTACACTATGTAAGACAAGTTTAGAAATACTACATTATCCTGCTTTAAGATTTGTTTTTATGTGATAACATAAAATGTATTGAGTTTATTCTCTCGGTAATTGATTTCAATTCCCTGAAAGAGGCAAAGTCTCGGTGCTTTACTTAAAACTTTACATTTAAAAGCTTTAATGAATTCTTTCAAGTCATGGTAATGAACAGAGAAAAACTGTAAGATAGTATGTGATTCTTGTTAAATCTCTTAATATATAAAAGCTAACAGATGACATTGTGTCATGTAAGATTTAAAGTCTTTTTAGACAGAAATATTGAATACACTTAGCACAAAGAGGATTCCTATTGTTATTTCTTTACTGTGAACTACATGCCATGCCATTCTATACCATGTTCCTGGTTAAAGCACAGATGACCTTGGTTTTCTTGTGTTGTGTTGCCTATTCTTGATAGTGGCTTGGACACTTAAGGCCATCACACAAGATATAGAGTCTTTTATAGTCACAAGAAGCAAAAGGTATCTGACTAGAAGAGAATACATGGAGTAAGTGCCTTGCTGGTTGTAATTTTGTTGTCATTTCAAGTACTGTGGTGGTATAATTGATGTGACAGGGCTGGGCTTTAGATGTGGTCCCTTAGCTTGTGCTCACTTTCAGTTGTAGTTTCTCTTTGTCATTCATTTTGATTAGGTAAACGTTAGGTGACAAACATATGCACACCAGTGAAGGCTGTTTAGTATAAGTTTAGTAATGAAGCACTTCAATAATAAAGATGCAAAGTTAATATTTTTCTTTACTGCCTTATGAAAATTGCAATAATTGGTGTCACCTTACATTACAAGATTGAGGGTGGTGTGCTGATGGCACAGTCAGCAGGAGGCTCTTTTTTATTAATATTATAATTAAATGATTTCCTGGAAATAGGCCAGAAACAGCTGCAAGTTGATCATGCCTTGTCCACTGTTGCTTGGCATCATCACTTGCTTTTTAAAAGAGAATTGACCTGACACCTTGTTTTTACAGGTTGTTATTGATGCCTTCAGATTGATCAATGCTAATATGATGGTCCTAGGACATGAACCAAGACAAACAACCTCAAATCTGGGTCATTTAAACAAGCCATCTATCCAGGTAATGCCCCTACTTCATAATGTGTTAAAAACTATATATATTTTTTTTACATTTTAAAAGCTATTTAAAAATGTCCATTCTGAGATCTAACACTTAGCATTTTAACTTGTATATGATTATTTTTTGTGTGTGCTTTAAAAGATTATGGAAATGTTGAGAAGTTATATTTGCTTATATGTAAGTTAGTTTTTAGTATAGTCTTTAAACTTTCCTAATAGTTTGAGGACCCCCTTTTGGGGAGCATAGTATAACCTTTATCTTGAAATAACCTTATGGCTTTGCATGGTTAACATTGGTAGGAAAGGATCAATAGAGAGTCCCAGGTGGAGTGCTTTAAGTGTCATTCATAATTGTTGTAAATTTTAGGAGGTGTCCAGAAACAATTCCCAAGCAGTACTTAAAATTTTTTCTACTTTTTCTGTTTAATCCTCACCTTTAAAACAAGTATTACAAAACATATATATTACCTTTGATTAGCATTTATATCTTGTTTGAAATTATTTCAGCCATTATAGTTTTGAACACTTAATATCCTCCTAAGTGATTAATATTTTCTTTGTATCATTCATATGCCTCATTGTTTTTATACGAGTCTGTATAATCTGCAAAAATTATTTTAAATGTCTTTTTTAAATGTCTTATATAGACAATTAACCTTTGTCTATATAGTTAATTGCTTCTCTGAAGATTAATTAAAAGGACAGAAATACCATGTTTGGTTAAATAGAACATGTAGGACAGAGTCTTTATAGTAGCTATTGCTGTTCCACCTCTGAAACCTTACGCTGTGATACCATTATCTTTGGGGAGTTGTGGCTTTAGTAGTTATCCATGGTTAAGCCTTTGTTATACTTTGATAACTGTACTTTTAGAAGTTTACTTCTGCAGCAGTCAAAAACAATCTGAAATCTTCATCAGAGTGAAATGTTTTGTTTCAAAGGATTTGAGTGTGTCACTTTGGGAGGGAAATTTTTTTATAAGACAGGAAAAACTGCGAAGTATAATGAGTATGAAATAAGCTACCAGTGTTTTTGATTGGGTACAGACAAGCCCATGCTTGCATGTTCCAAGAGAGTATATTATTGGACCTGTTTAGCCTGTGATAATGACCTTTCTTATAAACCCCCATAGCATCATACTACTTCATTATTTTTTTTTGCAAAAGGTTAAGTAGCATCTCACAATCCAAGATCATTGTGATTACTTCATGGTATGTTTCTGCCAGAAGTTTTCACTAATTGCAAGTCAACAGCCACCTGTTGCAAATTTAATCTTTTAAATTTAAACACCACTTTTTAACCTGAAAAATTGACTATAATCAATATAAAAAAATCTGCTTCTTTCTATTCTACCCTGTCCACTTTTTATTTTTTTGGTCCTAATTTATAATCTGTAACTTGAGAAAGACCTTGTAAAACATAATTAGTTTTTCTTATTTATTTCACAGTTTATATAGCGTCCATCAGAATGACATATATTTGGGTGTTTTACAGTATTAAGACAGTTTCAGTACTAACACACTCAAATGGAATCAAGCTAAAAAGTGGAAGAACAAAGTTACTCCTTAAAACAATTAGTTTTCTAAGACAAGCTACAAAGAAAGCAACACAGAATAATGTGGTGATATATTAACAGAATTTTTAACTTAGGCATCAGAAACTTCACAAAGGACATGCTTTTTATTTTGAAGAAAATCTAGTTCGTGTTGAGGTGTATCTTGTTTCTAAACCAACTGTCAAGTTCTGGGGAAAGAAACCTGACAGCAACTATCACTCATGTTGGTGGTCACTATGCTTTTCTAATGCTGTTTTTTTTTTTTTTTTTTTTTTTTACTATTATTTTTATAGTAATGCTGAAAAATTCTGGTTTTTTTGGACAGCGGTATTTAGTAAGCTGGGAAAGCTTCTAATATATTAAATAAGAAAAATATTATTATCTAAGATATACAAGTTGTAAATATATACTGTATTATAAACTGTACCTCTATATTTATACCAAAATGTTAGTAGTATTACTTATCTTTGGATGGAAGGGTGTTTTTTTTTCTTATTTTTCCTTCTCCAAATATTTCTTTAACTTTCTATGGTGAAACATACTGCTTTTAGAAAATGTTATTTTTAAAGCACTAACAATGTTTAAGTATTTACCCCAAGACAAAGTAATAGACAGAGTTTATATGAACTCTAGTGTTTTAAATAAGGGAAGCCATTAATAATCTTGGTAGAGAAGGGAAAGTATAATGCCTACACTATAGACTTTTTTTTTTTGTTAATATATTAGACTGCATTATTTTGTGAAAACGGAATTATAAATAATTTAGATGATTGATTTTGAAGTTTATTTCACTGTGATGATTATTTGTGTACTTGTTTTAAATTTGTCATGTCAACAAAATTATAAGCTCTATTCTAAAGATTAACTAGAGAAGCATAGAAATAACCTGAAAGTTAATCAGCAGGAAAGGTCTCCAAACTGTTCTTTGTTCAGTTCCTCCTCTAAACCATTCTTCCTTTAGAATAGATAGCATCTTAGATTGGTACTGAGTTCCAACCTAGGCAGAACTTTCTTGAAAAAGTGGCAGGCTCTGAATAAAGAAAAAAAAGGGTCAGGATATCCAAGAACCAAGTAAGTTAAGCTCTGTAAATAAATCGAAATTTATTGTCTTACAAGTGATAGATTAAAAATTGATCAGACACCAGACGCTTATTTAGCCACAGTATATATTATAGGACAGAACTGTGCTTTAGAGCGCTCTTCCGTGAGAAACTGTAGCAGATTTTACATAACCAAGTAATGAATAATTTTCTGAACACAACCCTGTTTTGATGAAGAACTGCCTAAATTTTCCTAACTACCATATCTTTGTGAATTATAACTTAGGTGTTGATGTTTTAAGAAACTTTCTGGCTACATAACTTTCTCCTTTCTCTGCCTAATATACTATGGCATTTGTTAGTATATTGTCTTTAATTTATAACTTGACTCTTTCAAAAGGTTAGTCTCTTTCTTGATAACACTAATCATATATTTGGCATATGCAACCACAACTTGTAATTCAATTCAACTAGATTGGTTAATTTGAGAGAATTTATTATCTACTGAGCTAAACAATAAGCTATCCTTTTTGGGCTCGTGTGGAAGGAGGACTGCACATGCCTAATTCACTTAGGTTTTGTGCTAAATTCACTGGGGGTACACAGCAGATGAGAAAAAATTAGAAGACTGCTTGAAGATATTTGATTTAAACTTATGTTTGCTTTGTCGTTATACCTGCTAATCTTTCACACTGCCTCTGTTAGTTTGAATAATTTCATCTAAATAATGTAATTGAAAATCAAGTAGGTAGTCCCTTAAAATACAAGACTATATATTTCAGCAGTACAGTTAATCTCCAGAATATGGACCTGTCCATGGGCACATTGGCTGACTTCTAGAACTATTGACCATAGCTGTTATTAACTGCATGGCCAATATGTAGAATGATGTAGTTAGGATATTGCACAAAGGAACTTGGATGAGGAGGCAGTTGGCATTGGAAATCTAGTCTAAGCTCCATGCTCCAGCCACATCTACTTGGAGGACTGGACCCCTTTTTCTAATTCTTCCACCCAGCAGATACTTTTCCTAATTTGCATAAACATGAGTACTTAAGAAAGACCCTCATTAGATCTACTTTTTTATCTCTACAAAACAGCATTTCTATACACTGAAATTTAAATGATTATTAAAATTGATAAGGATTTAATAGGTGCTCTTAGTACTTTAATTTTGTATATCAACCATTTTATTATAGCAAATCTTAAGAATATAAGTGGCTTATTACAATATGTATTAAAATATTTTAGTATTTATGGAGTGGTTTTTGCTAGCAAACTAAGTTATGCTTTGTTTTTATTCTGATAACTTAAAATTCAAAGACTTAATCCAGAATTCCCTAAGATACATGATAGCATTGTATGGCAGAAAAAACATAGATTTTCGAATAAGAAAGACTTGGATTCAAATCACAGCTTTACTCTTACTAGCTATAAACCAGCATAAATTAAGATTATTGTCTTATTTTCCTTTCTGGTAAAATACAAATGGAACCATCCTACTTACTAGACTGTTAAGACGATTAGAAGGCCTAATGTATACAGAGGATGCTAGGTGCTTATTAAATACAGTAGTTCCTTTCTACCTCAATACTGTTAATACCTACACTCTAAAAATCTAATAATTAGAGAGCATGGCAATTGTTTTGGTTTGCTTTATCTTTTGTTTCCTAAGAGTTAACCACAAAACCCTCTTTATTTTTATACTTGTTGAAAATATGTCCGAGGTATGTAGTAGGCTGATAATGGTCCCTCTCAGAATGCCATTCTGACCCTCCTTTGGACTTTTTTGGCTGGAGTTAGATATTTGAGCAGTTGTGAGTGTATGCCAGCATATGAAGGGTTATTGTTTCTTTCTTTTTTTTTTTTTTCCTAATACAGTTTATTGATTTTTTACAGAGAGGAAGGGAGAGGGATACAGAGTTAGAAACATCTATGAGAGAGAGACATGGATCAGCTGCCTCCTGCACGCCCCCTACTGGGGATGTGTCCGCAACTAAGATATATGCCCTTGACCGGAATCGAACCCAGGACCCCTCAGTCCGCAGGCTGACTGACGGTCTATCCACTGAGCCAAACTGGTTTCGGCAAGGATTATTATTTCTTAATAAAGCCATGCCATTAACTCAATTTTTATTATGATTTGCCTGTTTGTCTTGGAGATCAAGTACAGTTAGGGGGTAGGAGGGATATTTGGTTAGTGAGATTGAGCATGAGCTAAATAGACCCAGTAAGACAAACTACTTTATTCATTGGGAGACATGTAGGGACACAATTATTTGAATCTGTTAGAACTGAATTAACAAGAAGGGATATCCCACATTAGTGTTGTGTGTGAAGAAATTAGTGTCTTATTATTACTTTTTAGGCTTTAATTTTGAAATAACAAAGATCCCCAAAGCTGTCATAAAATTAGGCTTAATAAGTTATGAATAATTAATGTCTAATTTGAATTATGCTGAGGTCAAATCCTATCTCTGATTGAGCAAGGCTACTGAAACTGTTGAATTTGTGCTGCTCTAGATCATGCTTTGAAGAATGTGTGACCCACACCTATAAACTTCACTCTAAACTTGTAGTTCAGAGAAAAAATAATTTACTCTTCATTAGGATAAAATGCCTTTTTTAGGAGATAATGAAGGTATTGTCTACAGGATATGTTAACAGTTTCAGACAGTTGTATTTATTTTAATAAGTGAAAAATGTTAATTTGTCCTTTTTCATATCATTTGTCTCTATAGGCATTAATTCATGGACTAAACAGACACTATTACTCTATTACTATTAACTATCGGAAAAATGAACTAGAACAGAAGGTAAGCTTAAATTTTTATGTTATAGAAGAGAAGAAAATGCGTTTTTATACCATTTAAACTATGACCTGGTATATTTGAATTTGAATTGTTGACCTATTTCATGGAAGTGTTCCAAACATTTTTTTATTCCTGATGAAATGCAGCATACTAGTAAAAGAAAGGAATGTTTTATTGGATTATATTGCAAGATATTTTACCTTATGTTAGGTGCTAAAGTAGGAGAGAAAGTGGGAAATAAACGTTTCAGTTTGGTTTTATGATAAATTATAAAAAGCCCTAGTTCTGTGAATTTTCTGGTTGATTTGTCTTCTTCAGTAAAATGATCTTTTATAACTAAATACTGAACAATTTTCCACATTTGGAAGGAATAAATTAGATTGTAATTGTGTACTACTTTTTATAAAGAACCATGTATACCTAGGGTAAATTAAAGGTGAGCCAAAAGGGAAATGCAGTTTGAGATTTTCAGATAGAGCTAGATTTTAATTTAATTTCATATATTTTTTAATTTAGAAAGAGAGAAGGAAGAAGGGCAGGGTTGAGGGGGGAGACATTGATGTATGAGGGAAACAACGCTCATTTGCCTCCAGTACATTACCTGACTGGGAATTAAACCCGCAATCTAGGTATATGCCCTGATTGAGTAGTATTGGCAATCTTTTGGTGTACAGCATGACTCTATAACCAACTGAGCCATACCAGCCTGGGCTGCTGTGGTAGATTTAGTTGATAGCTTGAAGTACGTTTTCATCACTCATTTTTTACATTTAAAAAGTTTATCATTCTTTAAAAAATAGAGATATACAAAACATTTGCAATTTTAAAAGTTAAAGAGTTCTAAGATTAGTTACATTTAACATTTTCCTTCATATATATTTCTGTACGATTTAACAGATAAAAAATCAGAGCTTATATTACACTTTCTCAATATTGCAAACACAAAGTATTAATTCCATGAGAAAACATTTTTACAAATCACATATTCACTGCTCCACACATACACCCCAGTCTGACAAGCCTTGGAGTCAGGCTGCATCCACAAGTTCATCAATTATTTTTAATTTTACATAGAATAGTTACCGGCTATGAAAATGGACACTACTTAGACACAAACTGCGAAATACATTCAGATATATAAGTAGTTTATCAATCTTATATCTTACATCCAACTTTTAGAAATACTCAACTAAACACATTGAAAAATTATTTATTTATTTTCCCTACCACATACACTTAGCCCCCATCCTTGGCTTAAAAATCATGTGTACAAATATATAAATTAATTAATGTTACTGTTACGCTTCTAGTGGCTCAGATCAGGTGCTTTCTCATTACCAAAAGCTTTACCTTTATTCTTATCCTACCAACCTGTATACTTAACCCCAAACCTTACCTGAGAGCCACAATGGAATCCCCGTAGCAGGGATATCCTGCTCCTTTGCTTTTGAAGTGATAGGAAAATCCAGTTCTTAACACTTAGTTACAGGTAGCTTTATAGTATGTGTAGTTGCAACTGCATTGAAATTTCCTAAGGATATATTTTCTAAAAAATAATCAGTGTCAAAGATAGGAAGAAATCTATGAAATTGGAGCTCCTTGTGCAGGAATTTTCCAACACCCACCCCCACCTCACCCCCAACCCCAAACTACTCTTCTTTGCTCCCTTGAACCCTAGGAGATACATGGAGGAATTTGGAGATTTTATTTCTTTAAAAGGCCAAATGATTTTGGCATGCGGTTTCTTCTCCAGCATAAAAAGAACTTTGTGCTGTGGGTAATGCAAACCTCTAAATGGGTAGAATAGTTTTTCTAACTATGTCTTCAAATCTTATGGCTCAGGGATCTCAACTAGTTCAACAACAATCATTCTGTAGTAACCATTTTTGTTTTCACATTGGATAATGGTACTAATCATTTTAAAAACTTCTATTCAATGGTAGTCTGCAACTGAAGAACAACTTTAGAGTAAGATTTTTGGAAAAACTATCCTAAGAATGTATGTAAACTTGAAAACATACGAATTTCCAAGAATATGTACTCAGAACTAGGAGTCCAGTTTGGAAAACAATGAACTATGGTGTTTAATTTCATGATCACTCATAGAGTCTGATACAAATTGGCTAATCTGATTGCAAAGTAGATGAATTTGTCATTTCCTTCCCAGTGTCGTGACTTTCCTTTCTGACAATTAATTGTCAGAATTAAAAATTTAATTTGTTTATTTTTTTAAATTATAAATGGAATGTTAGAATTTGAAAGACATTTAGAGATCATCTAATACAAGCCTCAATTAATAGATTATGTAAACTGAAACTCAAAGTTTGACACAAAGTCATCCAATAAATGGGCATTTCACCTTCTTGGCATTTGAAATCTGAGCTGTACTGTTAAAGATCTATTGTGCAATATAGTTTCCTTCATTCAGTATCTGGTAGATTAGATATATTCTAGAATCTAGACCCTGGTGATCATCTTGAGATAAACAGGGCAAAGTCCTTTTCTCTATTGATTTTTTTTCAGTGAGAAGGAAGTGCATTAACAAGAAAAAAATTATATGTTGAACACAATACAGTTTACACATAATCTATATCTATATATAGAGAGAGAGCACCAGGGTCATAATGTCCAAAACAACCAAACACACAACCGAACACCAGGCAGCGCATGCAGCAGGTGAGCAGGCTGAACTGCTGACCTGACCTTTTGGAAGCAGGCAAGCAGGCAAGCAGAGGGATTAGAGGCAATCAGGTATGTAGGTGAGTGGTTAGGAGCCAGACGCAGATTGCAAGAGGGATGTCCCAGATTGGAGAGGGTGCAGTCTGGGCTGAGGAACGCACCCCCCCCTTCGTGCATGAATTTCATGCACTGAGCCTCTAGTATATATATAAAAGTCTAATATGCTAAGTTGCCTACCAGTTGCTATGAAGCACATTGACCCCCGGGAGCAGATGCTCAATGCAAGAGCTGTTGTGATGTGCACTGGCCATTTACAGAGAAACAGCACCTCTGACTTGGAACAAAGCAACACTTGGCTTCCTTCCCCCCAAGTGGGACACAGGCCCTGCCAGCACCCCAGAGCAACAGCCCACCAAATCGCAGCTGAAGCTGCCAAGACCCTATGGTGCAAAATGTGCCCCACAGCCCAGCACGAAATGGTGGCTTTGGGCGCCAGGTAATGACATCACGTAGCAGCACCCAGCTTCCTTTCCCTAGCAATGACTAGTCTCCTTGCAGTTTCTGCAGCTCAGGAATGCAACTTGGTTTATAGCCAGGTGCAAACATTTCCCACTTTAACCAAATGTCTGTGAAGCATTTTCCTGTGCCTCATCTCATTTGATCCTCACAGAAGTTTTGGAGTAGGTAGATGAACTCAGTGGAATCCTGTTTTCTTTTCATTAGCCAGAAAACGGAGATTTAGAAAGCTTAGAAACTTGACCCAACTGCAAAGAAGTAAGAAGTGGTGGACATTGAAAATGATTTCAGGTTTTGTGTTCAGTCGTTTGGTCATCCCTCAGAGCTTTCACTGATGCCAATTGCATGTGTGTGTTTTGATCTATCATTGTCAATCATGAATTTGGTTTACTCTTCTATTTATAGAGAAAGGGCAAATAGCTATTAAAATATTCTAATTAATTTCCTTTTAATATGCATGAATTTGTGCACTGGGCCACCAGTGTATTATAAAATTGTTCTTGGAACCTATATAATTGGTCAATGTAACCCCAATAAATTCAACTAAAATAAATATAGGGAAAAAAGAAAAAAAAACTTTAGATGTTGATGGTGTTATAAAAGTAATAAAGCAGGTTAAGGCAAGAAAGATATTTAAAATAGTGTGGGTGGGCTTTTTTTATTGCATGGTTAATGAAGGCACCTATTGCTAAGAAAGTGAGACAGGTAAGCCATGCAAAGATAAGGAAAATAGTCTTTGAGCAGAAAAACAGCAAATACAAAGGCAATGAAGCTGGAGTACTCCTTGAGTTCTGTAAATTTAGTAGAATTCTTATTAGAAGTTATTTAAGTTAATAAAATTAAATTCATTAATTCCAAACATTTTTTGAAATTGTTCTCCAGACAAATGAAGAACTTATTCTCCATGTAAGAAAATTACTACTTTTTTTATATGTTTTAGATGTTGCTAAATTTACATAAGAAGAGTTGGATGGAAGGTTTGACACTTCAGGACTACAGTGAACACTGTAAACACAATGAATCAGTGGTAAAAGAGATGTTGGAATTAGCCAAGAATTACAATAAGGTAAAAGTTGCTGCCAACATTTATTTCTTACTAGAGGCCTGGTGCATGAAATTCATGCACGGGGGTAGGGGGGCGGGTATTGTTCCTCAGCCCAGCCTGCAACCTCTCCAATTTGGGACATTCCTCTCACAATCCAGGACTGCTGGCTCCCAACTGCTCACCTGCCTGCCAGCCTGTTTGCCTCTAATGCCCTCCCCTGCAGTTCTGGTCCCCCTACTGCTCTCCCCTGCAGGCCTGGTCACCCCCAACTTCCCTCCTCTGCCAGCCTGGATACCCCTAACTGCCCTCCTCTGCAGGCTTGATCCCTCCTAACTGCCCTTTTTTTTTTTTTAATATATTTATTGATTTTTTTACAGAGAGGAAAGGGAGGGAGATAGAGAGTCAGAAACATCGATGAGAGAGAGAAATCGATCAGCCGCCTCTGCACATCCCCTACTGGGGATGTGCCCACAACCAAGATACATGCCCCTGACCGGAATCGAACCTGGGACCTTTCAGTCTGCAGGCCGACCCTTTATCCACTGAGCCAAACCGGTTTTGGCCTAACTGCCCTTTCTTGCAGGCCTGGTCCCTCCCTTGCTGGCCTGATCACACATAACTGCTCTTCTTTGCAGACCTGATCCCTTCCAACTGCCTTCCCCTTCTGGCCATCTTGTATCCACATGGGAGCAGCCATCTTATGTGTTGGAATAATGGTCAATTTGCATATTACTCTTTTATTAAATAGGGTAGAGACCTGATGCATGTGTTGGAGCCTGCTGGTATGTTCTAAAAGGTGTCCTGGATCAGAATGGGGGTTCCCTTGGGATGTGAGGCGGGTTTGGTGAGTGGCCTATGGTGGTTTGCAGGCCGGCCATGCCCCTTTGGCTACCCAAGCAGAGGCCCTGGTATCTGAGATTTATTTATCTTCTATAATTGAAACTTTGTAGCCTTGAGTGGAGCCAAGCCTCCTGCTTGCTCTGTGGCCACAACCATTTTTGTTGGGATTTATTTATCTTCTATAATTGAAACTTTGTATCCTTAAGCAGAGGCCAAGGCAGGCCAAGGCTGTGGAAACTTGGCTTCCTCCATGCTCTCTCCAGCTCTCTCTCAAGCCTCCTGCTCTCTTCAGCTCTGTGGCTGCCTCCATTTTTGTTAGGATTTATTTGTCTTCTATAATTGGAACTTTGTAGCCTTGAGTGGTGACCAAGGCACGCCAGAGTTGTGGGAGTTTGGCTTCCTCCATTGCTGGGGAAACCCAAGTCTCCTGCTCTCTCCGTGGCTGCAGCCATCTGGTTGGGTTAATTTGCATACTTGCTCCTGATTGGCTGGTGGGCATGGCTTGTTTGGGTGTAATAGAGTGGTGGTTAATTTGCATATTATACTTTTATTAGGATAGTCTTTGGAATATGTATGATTACATGGCAAGCATTGTATAAATATAATTAGTTAAAACAGAGTGGCCTCATTTATAGATCAGATATTAAGTATTTTAAGCTTTGCAGCCATCTGATTTGTCACAACTACTCTACTCTGCTCTTACAACATAGGAGTTATAGAGGAAGGAGTGAGGCTGTGTTCTAGTAAAACTTTACATTCCAAACCAGGCGGCCAGCTAGATTTGGCCCATGGGCTATAGTTTGCCATTGCTTCTATAGACTTGTTAAAATAATTTTTACATTTGAAGTCTTTTCATTTTCAGAGAACTTTTTGCTGGAAGGAAAGGAGATCAATGAGATTACATTTTAATACTTGCCATATAAAACTTATTTTATGAACATCTCTGTTTTTATATTGTGTGCTAAGTATATGTGGCCATGTAATGTTTTTATTTATTATTTTATGTTCTGTTATAATTTCAAAATTAAGAAAATACTTGAGCTATGACAAAAATGTATCTTCTACATCGTATTGGTTTCCTAGTGTTGTGCTAATAAACTATTATCTACTGGTGTCTTACAACAACAAATTCATTCCCTCACAGTTCTAGAGGCTGGAAGTCCAAAATCAAGGTCTTGGCTGGGCCATCCTCCCTCTGAAGTCTCTAGGGAAGGATCCTGTTTTCTTCTTCAGCTTCTGTTAGTCCCAGTCTTTGGCTTGGGGCAGCATAACTTTAATCTATAGGGTTAGGATTTCCGAATATCTTTTGGGGGATGTGATTCAATCTGTAACATGTATTTTCAGCTTTTTTACCAAAGCCACATAAAGAACAGGTTTTACATTTTGATCTAGTGCAATGCAAATGTGTGTGTGTGTGTGTGTGTGTGTGTGTGAATCGTATTTATATAGTTGAAAAAAAGTTTTATGAAACAGTATTTACCCTTATTATGTGATACGTTCTATTTTCCTTTTGACTAAATTTTATTCTGTTTCAATTATACACATAAGTATTACAAATATTGCTTACAACCCATTAACCTGTTGAAATTCTAGAATTTGTAAAATATACAGTATATACACACACACATTATACAGTGTGATGTTTATAAATATTTATTGCATATCTCCTATATAAGTTAGAATGGAAAATAACTTTTTCACTAATAGGAAAACGGGGGCAGCAAGAAAAGCTGATAGCCAGAATACCAGGTCAAAATCGGTGTATTCCATAACACCTTAATATTCCAATTGTCCACAGACCAGCTGCATCAGTATCACCTGGGCTCTTCTTAGAAATGCAGACTCTCAGAGCTACTGAATCACAATTCACATTTTAATAAGATTTCTAGATTTGTAGCCTCTCAAGTTGGAAGTTAGAGATCACTGCCATAGAGAAGTCACATGTAAAGCACTGCAGAAGTTCAGAGGCTCTTGCTTTTAGCTATGGATGACCCAGGGGGGCTGTCTTAGTTGATAACCACATTTGAACTAGATGTTAAAGCATAAATAAGATTTAGACATACAGAGAAGTATTACCCCTAGGCAAAATGAACATCACAGGCAAAGTCTAGGAGAGACAGAAAAGGCAAGGACATCTTTTAGAACCTGTTTGGCTGTAGTGCGTAATGCATGAGGGTGAAAATGCAGACTAAAGTGTTTCTAAAGTTATTGAAGCCAAGTAGCAGGGTATCAGGATACAGTTTTTTTATATACTAGTATATATATTTTTATAGATTTCAGAGAGGAATGGTGAGGAAGAGAGAGGTAGAAACATCAATGATGAGAGAGAATCATTGGTTGGCTGCTTCCTGCATGTCCCCCATTGGGGATCCAGCCCGCAGACCTGGGCATATACCCAGACCAGGAATCAAACCATGACCTCCTGGTTCATAGGTTAATCACCAACAACCGAACCACTCCAGTTGGGCAGAGTAAGTTATTTTTTATTATGGGCATGATATATCCAAAACCTGACTTTAGAAACATAAGAACCACACTTTAAAAGCACAATTTGAAAATGGATTAGGAAAAAGAGTGCTGTAAATGGTGATTTTATTTAGGAGGAGCTTGCTGTTACCCAGACAATAGGGAATGAGTATCTGAATTATTGCAGTGGCAGTGGGAATGAAGGCATCAGTTGACAAATAAAACATGGTACCCGTTGGGTAGATGAAAGGAGGAGGAGGAATCGAAGTTGAATTCAAGGTTTCCTGCCTAGATGACTAGAAGTATTATGGTACTATTAACAGTCCCAATTTGGGTAGAAGTGGGAGGATTGTAAAAGGAGATAAAGAGTTGCATTTTAAATAAGCAGAAATGTAGGACTATAAATTAATGGTAGGGGCTAGAGCTTATGATTTGGAAACATTAAATTTGATAATTGATTATCACATCGAAAAGTAGTACTTCTCTTTTTTAAAGTAAACACATCTTATTAAAATAAATATTAACCAGGAGACAGTACAGTGGTACCTCGAGATACAAGTGCCCTAACATACGAGATTTTTGGGATACGAGCCGTCGAGCGAGCGATTTTTGCTTTGAAATATGAGCAACATTTGAGATAGGAGTAATCGCGTGGATCGGCCGGCTGCACACGACCCACCAGTCTACTGTTACTCAAGTGTCTCATAGTTTCCCACGTCTCAAGGTTACGGAATGAATTAAACTCGTATCTCGAGGTACCACTCTATATAAAATTTGCCAAGTGTAGCAATGTCTTTTGAGAGATTTGACCTTTGGAAAAAAAGTTGCTGGGCACACTTAAGTTTGGCTTTGAAGAGCATGCCCTGATTTATATGTAGTGTTCAAGCTGGAAATCCCCTATAGTTCTAAATGACAAGGAAAATATTTTTATCTTTCTAGTATGTATTTTTATGGTGTGAAGAGTAAAGAGAAAGACTCATTTATCATATTTGAAACAGTTAACCTGTTATAAATTAAAAAGTTATTGAAAGTTATTATTCAGCAGACTGTAGGAAGGGTTTTCATTTCTCTGTAACGTTACAACTTTAAGTAAATTCATATTGGTACCACTGCCAGGAAATAACCTATTTATGGTTACTGCTGCCCATCCACAGAAGTTTTTTGCTATTTTACAGTTTTTAAAAATCTCTGTAGTACTCAAAAACTTGTAAGGTTTTAGTTTTAAAATGAAAACAATGTGTAAGCTGTGATATGAAGGAGTCCAAATTTGGAAATGTAATTCCCTCTGTGATTGAAAGAGAATGTGGTGGAGTTTTTTAGTAACACTTAAAATATAAAAAGAAAGGCTCGTGCTACCACTTTTTTTAGTATTCTTTTTAATTGGTCAGTGTTTTAAATTAAGGTAATTATTGTTAGGTGCCAGTTAGCTCCTAAAGTAAAAGGAGGTTAGAAAATAATTAAATTCCTTTGTTCCAACTTTTTAGTTTTAAGTATGAATTCCATACTCAGATTCTCATTGATTTCTCTATTGAATTTTAATACCCACCAGTCTTAGTCCATATTTCCTAATTCATGCTAGGTGCATCAATTTTTAAGATATTGCTATTTTGCCCTAACCGGTTTGGCTCAGTGGATAGAGTGTTGCCTGCAAACTTGAGGGTCCCAGGTTCAATTCCGGTCAAGGGCATGGTTGCGGGCACATCCCCAGTAGGTGGTGTGCAGGAGGCAACTGATTGATGTTTCTCTCTCATAGATGTTTCTAACTCTCTATCCCTCTCCCTCCCTCCCTCCCTCCCTCCCTCCCTCCCTCCCTCCCTCTTTCTTACACACACACACACACACACACATCTTCATTTTATATCCCTATTTCATGTGTTTACATTTTAAAATTGGGTTGTCTATAGGATTTTTAGAAAGATTTTTATGCTGGTCATGGCCACTTAATAAGTTATGGGTTTGGCTTTGTTACTATTCAGGATGTGTCATTAAAATGTAGTAATTTCCTTCACTACTATGAATGTTTTTTGGTCTTTGGAGACTGATAAGACTGTGTTTAAGTCACAATCACAATTTCATTGTTTATTGGCTGTATGGTTGGTTATGTGTGTCCCCATATTTCTTTGTGCATACTCCTTTTTTATATATTTTATACTGTATTCAAAATTTGAGACTCACCAGGAAAGTAGAGCCCAAATGTGAGCTCCTTAAAGAGCAAGAACTGTCTGTCTCAGAATACTTAAGTGATCATTGAATGTATAAAATGATAAAAAAAAATTCTGTTGAAGACATGCATAGAATGTACTCAAGTGGTATAAGTTTTCCAAAACAGAAATTAGAAAAATGTTTTATAGTATGAGTATTACTGGAATTGACATATGACTCTCCCAAATATTAGTGCCTAATATCTTCATATATAAAATGTGGACTAACTACTTCATTGGGATATTTTAGGAATTTAGTAAATTAATATTTGTAAAAATTTGTCTGTTAATATTTAATTCCTTATAGTTGTAGGAAACAAGTTTTATTGTTTTCCATACTCATACCTTTTATACCTTCTTGGATCTTTTTGTTTGTTTGTTTTATAATTGTTACTTTTATTTTCCCACATATCCAAACTAATAAAAGAGTAATATGCAAATTGACCATACCTCCGCCACACCTACCAATCAGAGCGAGTATGCAAATTAACCCAACCAAGATGGCTACGGCCACAGAACAGGAGGGAAGCTTGGATTGCCCCTGGTGTGGAGGAAGCCAAGCTTTTCGCACACCCTAGGCAGCCCAGGGCTTCACTTAAAGGCAACAAAGTTTCATTGGCCACTTCTATGGAGTGAGTAGGAGGCTTGGCTCTGCTCTAGGCTACAAAGTTTCAGTTGTAGAAGATAGGTAAATCCTAGATACCAGGGTCTCTACTGGGGAGTGTGGTCAGCCTGCAAACCACCACAGCCCCTCGCCTTAGGCCACCCCTCTCCCCAAGGGAACACCCACCCTGATCCAGGACACCCTTCAGGGCAAACCAGCTGGCCCCCACCTGTGTACCAGGCCTCTAGCCTATCTAATAAAAGAGTAATATGCAGATTGACCATCCAACACACAAAATGACTGCCCCCATGTTGTCAAAAGATCCTGTCCCCATGTGAACACAAGATGGCCAGCAGGGGAGGGCAGTTGGCAGGGACCAGGCATGCAAGGGAGGGCAGTTGGAGGTGATCAAGCCTACGGGAGAGGGCAGTTAGGGGCAAAGAGAGACAGGGGAGCAGTTAGGCATCAATCAGGCTAGTAGGGGAGTGGTTAGGGGGTGATCAGACCAGCAGGCAAAGTGGTTAGGGGCAATCAGGAAGGTAGGCAGGTGAGCATTTGGGAGCCAGCATTCCTGGATTGTGAGAAAAATGTCCCAGATTGGAGAGGAGCAGGCTGGGCTGAAGGACACAAATTTTGTGCACCAGGCCTCTAGTGTTTTATAAAAACCATTTTGAAACTTATTTTTTACCCATAATGTGACTTTCAGTTAATAGCCAATATCTTGACTTGATATAAAAATCAAGGAAGAATAAAACCCACTAGCAGTGATGCAGAGATTGTTTAATACTGAAAAATACCATGCAGGTGGTTTTAGAAAGCTTGTTCTTTAAATGGAATTAATACATGTTCAAGAGTAAACAAACTTAACATGTCAAAGGGAAAAAAAGAAGCCCAGGAAATAGTTACAGAAATATGAATTGAAATAACAGGCATGGAGTCATAAAAGCACAGGTTAAAAGAGTAGAAGAGAAAACACGTGTTGGAATAGCTCGAAGGTGTTCAGAAAATTCAAGAAAACTAAGTCCATGGAACTCACTTGGTGGAGATTCTTAAAAGACTGTTAATTAGGTACCAAAGATATAATCCATATTTGTTAAAGGATAAATAAATGGTAGAATTTGAAGTACAGGTTTTCCACTTGAGAAATGTGACCATTATAAGAAAAAAAAGAGGAGTAGGTTAATGAGTTTTGTAAAAGCCTCTTTGAGATCAGGGGTATGTCTGAGGGGACTGTGATAACATAACAGACCAAATTCCAGGAATTTCTTAGAACTGTGCAGACCGTGCATGATGTGATAGCCATCTGGGGGTCTTTGTTGATAAACTGTTAAAAACGTTTCTAGTGTGAATAGCCACAAACATTTTCAGTGCTTTTTTGTTGGTTGAGTAAACCGAAGAGCACAAATGCAAAAGCAAAATTTGATGCCAAATCACAGAAGTTGCCATAAACACAGAAGTTCCCCTAGTGAGGACACTGCCTGTGCCTGAATTTCATTTGTTTCTGCTGCTACCATTTCTTAATTTTTCCTGGTGACTTGCCAGAGTAGAATTATGAAGGAAGATGAACTGGCCTTGCCCAAATGGTAGATGAAATAAATGTAGGTAACTTAGGTGGATGAAGAAAATATTTTAGGGGGTTGATATGGTGATCTGGTCTATCTTAGAATATAAGAGATGTGCTTATTACTCTTTTGTCATGAAGGTTTGCAACCTTAGTATATGCCTAAATCTACAGCTGCTCCTCATTTTCCAGATGGCATCTATGGCTGGGAGTACTTTTTACCATCTGCACTTCTCAAAGAGTTTGTGAACTCTCTATTTTAATTATTGGAAATGGAAAAAACTAATTGGTAAAGTTGTTATATGATGTAGAAGATTTTTAAAATTGAGTTTTTGCATCCTACTTAAGTTTTCTTAGAGGATCAATGCTATAAATGACGTTTGACTTTCATCTTTACATATCTGCCGTGTTCAGTATTTGCAATACCCCAAAGTACTTCATAATAACTATTTTGTACAGGGATTGGTATTTTGAGCCAAGTTCCAAAACTCTTGCCTCCTTTCAATACTACAAAGTACTGTTCTTGGCAGAGCATAGAGCAGCTAACACTGAATGGATATAGAGTACAAACTTATGTGAATTGCTCCATTCATCTAATATGTTTTCAAGTCAGTTGGTAAGGTAATAGTGTCATAATTGTAAAAGTAATTGAGGACAAACTTTATATGTTGCAGTGTACTCATATATGAAAAATATTAAGGTAGAAGCAATTTCCCAGTTAGGAAATAGTTTTTTAATTAGCTGAGAATAATATAAATGGCATCTGACTCTGAAAATGAACATATTCTCTATCTAGGGAATTCTGGATTTGGAGTGTTTAACTTTATTTCCCCTTTTTGCAGTTTTTATCACTCATAATTGTATTTCCTAATGATGTGTTGCAAATAAGTATACTGTAATAATCAAAGAATACAATACTTATTTGCTATCTTTTCTTTTAGGCAGGTTCTACCAGGGAAATTCTCTAGATAGTTTGTCCATTTATAAAATTAGACACTTGCCATCTTTGCTCATTTTCAAGTTCTCTGTTTACAAAACTATTAAGAAGGTGTGAAATGCAGCCAAACTTCCCAGTTTATGGGGAATGTCTGATGATTGCATTTCCTACATGTTCATTGTTCACACATGAAGAAATTTGGCAGCTGCAAGATTATTAAGTTAGAGTATCCAAATCTAAACCTCCCTGGGATTTTTTGGTTTCCTGCTTTCTGCCACCACCATCTCATCTCTTTTTGTAACCATATTTGTAGTAAGTGCTATGGTGTTCTTTCTAAGGGTGGGTGATCTTTCAATTTTCTTTGTTTTCCATTTATCAAATACTATATATAAATCATAGACCAGGAGTTTATCTGATGTACTTCTTATCCTCCAGTTGAACCATCCCTCAAAAAATTCCAGAATAGCTTCCAAATAGTTAACTGGTAATCCAATTTGGTATTTTCAGTGCCTTGTACATATTTTCCTAAAATTTGTTGTCAAAATGATGGTGATAATAGTTTTCATTACCCTGAAGCATATTCTTAAGATTAGTAAAATTGCATTTTTGTTCAGTAAATTCTTTAATAAAAGTTCCTATGAATGAAAATTATGATAGTCATTATCTTTGGTGATTATTCTACAGTGGGAAAAATAAACTTAGAATTTGAAACTCTGTCCTTTGTGTTTCATTCACAGGCTGTAGAAGAAGAAGATAAGATGACACCTGAACAGCTGGCAATAAAAAATGTTGGCAAGCAGGTGAGGTGTACTGTAGTGGGTTATACAGCCACATAATAACACACTCTTGTAAAGTTAAAACTATTTTAGGGCCTGTTCCCCACCTCCATGCCCCCAGTCTGTTCATTCTACATTTCTCTTCTGTCATGTAAATGTGACACTAATTTTAAAATCATTGAATTATTCAATGTCATCTTCTCTCTGCCACCTAAAGAGAAGTAAATCACAAATATACCTGTGAGATCTTTAGTGAAAATACCTTACTAGAAATAAATTAGAAACTTTGCCTTGAGTTAATTTTTAAGTATTATTTTTACTTGAAATAATAATAACATTAAAGATAATAGAATGGTAAATTCTATTAATTTCATATGTAACAGTTGTTTAATTAAATCGTTTAGCAAATTGTAGGTACTATTCCTGAAAAAGCTTAGAGCCCTATTGGATTATACTGAATGATGAGAAAGGGTTTTAAGTATTTGCTCTTTCACTTTTCTAAGAGGAAATATATATTTTAAGTTCCTCATTCCTAAGGATTGGGGAAAGCACACCAACCAATTAAAAGAATCTACAGATTAATTAAGACTGTTTTTAAAGAATGTTGATTACGTTTTTTTCATTTCATGGAACATGGTTATCATATTGCTGATGTTGGCAGAATCTTGATATTTCAGATGCAAGACACTAAGCTGTCTTTGCTTGCAGCCATCCTACCATATGCTCTGATCCCATCACATCTCACAAGCTATGTAGGTTTGGGCCAGGACCATTCTTGGATGGGAAATCTCTAAGAATCACCCAGCTGCCACAAGAAGTAATGTAGATAACTGCGGAAAGTGTTACCAATTCACTACAAAACCAGTTACTCCAATAGATCAGTAGGGGCAAAGGTCTGACTTAAAAATATCACAGTGATGAAATTAAATCCCATTACATTCTGAATATTATAACTTAAAAACAACAAGAACCTTCCAAAACAAAAATGAAATATAGTTCATCTTATTCTTTCATCTTATGGGATATGGTCATCCCTGAAGTCTTTTCCCACTACTTATTTTAATCTAATATATATTAAATCACCAGCTTGCAGACTGCACTGTATAAAACTTAGTATCTGATTTTTGTGTGTGTGTATTTTTTTTTAAATAACTCTGAAGCTAGAGTTTCTGTAGGTTTTATATAATAATTAGCAATAAATAAAAGGACTAAATTAAATGTATAATTGGCAAAGTGTAATAATCATCAGAATCATTTTTAAAACAGAGTACTGCTTTGGTTTGGCCTATTGCACAGCAAAAGCAAAACTGTCTGTATTGGAATTAGACCAATAATCGGCTTCTCCTGCCAGTCTTTTTTAGTCTCTTTCACCTAAAACATCCTAGGTCTTATTTCTGAAGTAAAGAAAATTTAATATTGTAGTCTAGTTACTTGAAATTACTTGTAGCATGTTGTATCTCTTGGTTGTTTAAAGAAATCAAGTATTTTGAAATTGTAGTTTACAAGAGAACAGCCAAGAAATAATTCCAGTGATGAACATTTGTTTAAAGTTAGGAGTCTTGGGTACTTTAGCAATACTCATAAGAAAATAATGCTTTAATTAGAATATTTTTATTGTGTGCATTATATAGCCTTTATTTCAAAGCTTTCAGATTTAGCTGAAATGCTTCATTCAACTCAGCATTAAAGAAACATAAATATAAATTAAGATTTTAATTTATTTTCCTTTACTAAAATGCAATTTTTAGGCTCTTTTAAAAAATTTTTTTTATATTGATTTTTTAGAGATAGAGGAAGGAAGACAGAGGAACATTGATATTAAAGTGAAAAACATCGATTGGCTGCTTCCTGCATGGCCCCCATCAGGGTTCAATCCCACAATCCAGGGCATGTGCCCTGATAGGGAATTGATATGGCAATTCTTTGGTGCATGGGATGGATGATGGAGCCATATTAGCCAGGGCCACTACAATTCAATTTTAACTCAGACATTTCAAATATAGATTTGATCAAGGTTAAGTTAAAGAATTGTACCTATACACTTTCCTCTGACACTTCTGGTTTTACAAAACAGCTGCATGAAAGATTTATTCTTGACATTTATAAGTGATTCAAATTTTATTTAAAATTTTAAATTACTAACAGTGACTTTTGACCCAAGAATATTTCCTGAATCACTTAAAGCACTGTTCCCTAAATATTAAAATTATACGAGAATTAAATTTAAATTTTAGAGGATGTGATGAGAATTCACTTTGAACTCTTAACTTTGATATGTCTGCTTTGAGTAAGTACCACTCAGACATTCAGTATATGTGCATGGCAGAAAATATACACACATACTCAGGTTTGATACACACATATAAATGCTTGTACTTTTTAATTGAATATTATAGGCTGTATAGAATTTTGCTATTTGTAATCTTTGATACAGAGTTATAGTATTGAGTGTGTAAGTCAGTCTTTCATTGTGTAACCTATTATTTTATCAGTTAAATTTTTAACAGATGTAGAAATCCTAAAAAGGTAACAGTATATTAGGAAGATTAAATTGTAAAATATATATATCAATTTAGGTTTGGCTTTCTTGACTGAATTTTATTAGCTACTGAAAAAAATCTAAGTAATTTGTCTACCAGTAATATGTTTCTTTTTTCTTTTCTATCCTTGTTTTTTTTTTTTTTTTTCTTTCAGGACCCCAAACGTCATTTGGAGGAACATGTGGATGTACTTATGACTTCAAATATTGTCCAGTGTTTAGCAGCTATGTTGGATACTGTCGTATTTAAATAAAGCAGTGCAGAAAGCTTTTAGTGATACTTTCAGTGTACATTAATTACTCTATTGTTCCTAATGCTCCAAATCAAGGGACCTCTGAAGGTGTATTTGGTTAAATGTAAGACATCTGGCATCATTTGCAACACTGTAACACCTTCAGTCTCAGTTGTGCAATTACTTCTGTTTCTTTAGTCAGGGTCTTTGCAGATTCCAAAGTTATATAAGAATACATCAAAGTGGACAAATTTTGTTAAGATCCCATTTAATATTTGAAGAAATCAGTAACACAAATATATTTTGATTGTTGCTTACAAAATAAAGTACATTTACAATCTATGTCTCCTGAGGTCTTTTTGGCACTGGGTGGAACTGACAGAGTAACATTTGACAAAGCTTTAGAAATTTCATACTAAGATATGCTTCCCTGAGCATTTTAAGATTTTTATAACACATAAAACATCAATGTGATAACAAAACTTCTGAGTGGCTACCTCATTAGTGGGTAATGCAGAAAATGCTGATACCTTTTATTTAAAGTATTTGTCACAACTTAATATTGTATAAACAATATATCTTGTTAACAATCAGGATTTCAGAAGAGTGCATTGAAGAAGGGGCAATTTTGATGTAAACTATCGTTTTTTAAAAAGAGTACAATCCACCAATCGTGTTGAGATTGTGTGGGAATTGCCTGCTGCAAATTCCACTAGACATAGAAGGTATACTGTATAAAGTCTTAAGTATGAGAAAAGCAGCTCAGCCAGTGTGGCACAGTGGTTAAGCATCAACCTATGAAACAGTAGGTCACATTTTGATTCCCCATCAGAGCACATGTGTGGGTTGTGGGTATGCAGGAGGCAGCTGATCAGTGATTCTTTCTCATTATTGTTGTTTCTATCTCTCCCTTCCTCTCTGAAATCAATAAAAAATACTTTAAAAAAAATAGAAAAGTAGCCATGATGTGAATTTAACATAATGAGCACATAAGCAATAATTTTGTTACTGTTTTCTCTCCTCTTTCTCTAACTTAGAAGCACAGTTTTCTGTTAAAGACAAAAATTTGACTAATGGTAGTTTTTGGAGATGAACCTATCCTACAACCTGCTTCTAACCTGATGATTTTCTTAAATTCAGTCCCAAATACTTATCGTACAGCACACCATACTGGGTATCCCAAAGGGTGTTCGAAAAACATATAGAGACAAAGACTTAATTCTTATCTGTACCCTTCATGAAAATATGGCAAAAATGTCTAAAAGAGGTTTTACTTGGGGACTTAGAATTTAGACTGAGCCTCTGCTAGGAGTGGCATGAATGAAGAGGTAGGTAGAATTCTTGTCCTATTTGAACAATTCCAGGCTCTTACGGCTTGCCTAATGAGAAGTTAGCAGAAACTAAAAGTGGAAATATCTTACATTTTCATTATATTTGCAGTTTCTTTCTGGTGGAATAAGAGATACACTTCTTGCTTTTCCTGTAGTTTCTTTTAAATACGATGGTAGTATTTTTATGTAGGACATGTAATATGTATTGTTGGCATACAACTAATCATTTGTAATTAAAATATAAATAAGTTCTTCTTTCGTCTAATGTAAATGTGTGTGGGCTATTTTTTTGGATACATGATTTTCCCCTTTACATAAGTAAGGTTCTATGACTTATTTCACAGATACTATTCATTAGAACTAGTCAGGTTTTGTTTGTTTGTTTGTTTGTTGTGCAGTATGCCCTCAGAAGGCCTCAGTGATGCAATGGCTATTCTCAATATTTTTGTTGTTCCATTTAAGCTCCCTGAAAATACCTCCTGCATGAGTGTGGTGACTGAGAAAGCTTACACGAGTCTCATTTTTTTCCCTTTTGTGTGATCACCTCATCTTCCTGGTTGCTCCATACCCACATACCACTTTCTCTCCCTTGGTTCATGTTGGAAACATCCCCAATTTCAAAACGACATCAGAATCCCTTTCCTGTCCCAAACCTACATTTTCTTTGTAGATCCGAATGCCAGAAAAAGAAGCTCATTGAATACACCTTTGTCTCCTAATGGATCGTTATTTTAACAGCAGCCTGATGGCACAGGCCCTTAGGCACTGAAATGACTTATTGAATCGCAAGTTCAATGAGTCACTTTTCAGGTGTGCATGTGTTTGTGTGACCACCTTTACCCGTGTACTAAAATATTAAAGTAGCCCTAGAACAAAAAGTCTTGCTTTGCTCTTAGACTAGTGGGGGGTGGGGGGGGGAGAAGATTGAAAGTTCCAGCCTCAGTATTCAGTATGATCTGCCTGGAACAGAAACACCTGAGCCTTCTGGGAGCTTATATATACAGAATTCAGGCCCTTCTCCAGACCTGAGTCTTGGCCAGGGTTTCTATGCAATTTAAAGTTTACCCGGTTTTGCATAAGTATAGCTCAAAAGCTGACCCTGGGGCAAGCCTTAGTTTTCCTTCTTAACTATAACACTGAGTGGCCAGATGATTATCTCTGAACGCAGGGATTATTATATCTTCTATATAATAAAAAACTAATATGCAAGTTGTCCCCTCAACCAGGAGTTGGACCAGCAGGCAGGCCAGCCAACCGCCCATGTCCCCTCCCCCTGGCCGTATCCTACATACACACACTACACTGAGTGGCCAGATTATTATGCTTTCAGAGATCATAATCTGACCACTCGGTGTATATAAATTCAAGGCATAGCCTGTATGAGGTATCACTGAATTTAGTACTGATAAAGTGAGTGTACATTATCTCCTAATCTAATTCTGAGGGATGTGCACTTTAACCTTTTCAATATTTTAACATTTCATGTTAACATTCTTCATTTTCAAAAAAAAAAAATGTAGGGTGCTAGGAATAACAGCCTCAAAAAAGTGCCTGATGGAATCTCACCTTTTTGCTATACATTGAAGGCTCTGTGTCTTGCTGAGGAAGGAGGGGTAAATTCTGGAAGCAATGCAGAGAGGAGACACTCAGGGACAAAGAGTTTCATGATCAAAGAAAAGGAAATACAAGAGTAGCTAAAACAGCCAAACCCTCTCAGAAATGGTGTCAAATAGTCTCAGCCACTGACTCCAATCCCGCATCCCAACGCCTCAATAGCCAAGGCCCTGCTTGTTTATTAAGCTTCCAGGCAAGGAGCTGAGATACGCTTAGAATGGAAAATTGGGTCTGGCTGCATTTTCTCCAGAAAACTGTCTCAGCTTGAGTCTAGGACATCTGGTCCGTCAACTTGTCCTGCCCAGGGCCTTGCTCACGGCGCCCTGCTGGAGCCGCAGCTGGTGCCCTCCGCAGCGAAGGCGTCCTGCCCGCCTCGGCGCGCAGTCTGAGTTCAGCACAGCCCCATCTAAAAATGCGCCCGCCTAGGTTAACCCCTCTCGCCCCTGCCCAGGACCCATCCCATGTCCCCAGCAGCGCTGTCCCTCCGGGAGCTGCTGGGGAAGAGAGGAGCGCTCTTTCAAAGGCACAGGCCATACCGAGCAGAGGTGCCCAGCCCTTCCTTGGGCGCGGCAAGAGTGTGTGCTGTGTGCCCCGGGGTCTGCGCCTTTTGCCACCCGCTCGCGCTCCCTCAGTTTCCCAGGCGGCTCCCTCTCAGGGTCGCAGGGTCCTGGGAGCCTCCTCTCGGGCAGCTCGGGGACCCTACACGGAGCCCCAGCCCCAGCAGCGCCCCGTGAGGAGCCGCCGCATGTCAGCCAGCTCGCAGGGCGGAGTGAGCTCGGGTGCGGCGCTTCTCCACACTCCCGCGCGGCTCCGCGGCTCGGGGGAAGCGGCAGGAGGGCAGGTCCGCGGGTGCCGTGCCAGGGGGAGGCGATTTGGGCGCAGAAAACATCTGCTGCTCTTGGCCCTCCGGTCCGGTCCGGTCCGGTCCGGTGCGGCCCGGGGCTGGCTCCTGTGCGGAGCGAGTACTAGATTTCTTCTACACCTAGGGTTGCTTTGGGCCTCCTGCTAGATATTTATGCCAACATCCTTTAAATTGCTTCTTTTCTCAATTTCTCTTCAGATTCTTCGCATTTTAAAATTATTGGCATGGGTTCTTTTCCTCTCCCCCAGATTATATAAACACTGCGCGCACGCGCGCGTGCACATATACCACACACATACAGACACACACACGCACACACACACACACGAGTCTTCAGTAGCGATCACTGTGCTGACACCACTTCCATTCTGTCTCCCCAAATCAGTGCTTCTAAGGAACCCATTTGCAGGGGGACTCGCCCCTTTCCTTTTCCAGTAAGGCTCCTGAACCTGTCGCCGAGGCAGGACCATGGAGAGAATGTAGTGCCGGGAGATGCGGGGCGCCTGCCCCCAGTCAGATGCTCGTCAGATAACGTGCAACCAAGCTCGCTGATAAAATATTTAGTTAAGACCTCTTAAGCATCACTGCAAGTACATTAAGGCACTTCGGTCCGACAGCTTATGATTATTTCAAAACTTAAAAAGATCATAGATTCTCCCTGCTCTGCGCTCACCCGAGAAACCCAACCTTCCGGTGGTCAGTGGATGGATGAGTGAGTTGCTGCTTTTCGCCCCCAACTTCTCCCTCTTCCCGCCCACTACCATCGCTGCGATTCTCAGCAGCAGTGATTTGCTTGTTTATGAATTTAAAAGGTGTATGTTGGGGGTGGGTGGGGGTGGCCAAGGAGACACAGGACCGGCTCACAAAGGACTGGCTCAGGTGCGGCGTGCTTCTGTATTAACTGGAAAAGACAGGCTCTGGAACTTTTACAGGGCGAGAAGAGGCCACCAGCTCGCGCTTTGTATACTTTGCACTTGAAATCGTTACATTCAACTGAATATTTGGCTCATTCAGATCCGAAGTCTCCTAGCATCGTCGAATTCCCTCCTCCGCCCCTCAGCTCGAAAGGAGGAAGGGGGGGGGGGTTGGAAAATGTTTAGTAAATTGCACATCTTTGAATCTTCCTAAAGCAGTGGTCACAAAGCTTAAAGGTGACACAACAGTGCTCACGTAAAACCAACACACATTCCCCACCCCCCCCACACACACACACCCCAAGTTAACAATAAAATCATCCCCTTCAATTTGCCATGATCATCGCGACCAGAAGCCAGGTGATTATCCTAATTAATGTCTATCTAATTAAATTACTGTCAGCAGTTAACCAATGGCAGGAGCCGTTTCATCGGCTGCACAAGCAGCAAGATCAAAAGTGAGCGAGCCTTTTCTGATTGCTGCATAGTGTCAATTGGCCAATCTCTTCTCCCAGGAGGAAAAAAAAAAAAAGTAAATCAAACCTTTGGGAAGCATTCGCTGGATGAAGTGCTTTCTGTCTAGTGAGGGGGTCTGTGGATTTCTAGTTTATGATAAATAGGACTTTAAAAATCAGGGACAGGAGGGTGCGCGTTCCGGTTCTAGAGCTATGCAGCTGGAGCACTGCCTCTCTCCTTCTATCATGCTCTCCAAGAAATTTCTCAATGTGAGCAGCAGCTACCCACACTCAGGCGGATCCGAGCTTGTCTTGCACGACCATCCCATTATCTCGACGACTGACAACCTGGAGAGAAGTTCACCTTTGAAAAAAATTACCAGGGGGATGACGAATCAGTCAGAGACAGACAATTTTCCTGACTCCAAGGACTCGCCAGGGGACGTCCAGAGAAGTAAACTCTCTCCTGTCTTGGAGGGGGTCTCGGAGCTTCGTCACAGTTTCGATGGCTCTGCTGCCGATCGCTACCTCCTCTCTCAGTCGAGCCAGCCCCAGTCCGCGGCCACTGCTCCCAGTGCCATGTTCCCGTACCCCGGCCAGCACGGACCCGCTCACCCCGCCTTCTCCATCGGCAGCCCCAGCCGCTACATGGCCCACCACCCCGTCATCGCCAACGGAGCCTACAACAGCCTCCTGTCCAACTCCTCGCCGCAGGGCTACCCCGCGGCCGGCTACCCCTACCCGCAGCAGTACGGCCACTCCTACCAGGGAGCTCCGTTCTACCAGTTCTCCTCCGCGCAGCCCGGGCTGGTGCCCGGCAAGGCGCAGGTGTACCTGTGCAACCGGCCGCTGTGGCTGAAATTCCACCGGCACCAGACGGAGATGATCATCACCAAGCAGGGCAGGTGAGGCTCCGCGCCCGGGGCGCCGGGCCGGCGGAGTGGGATCGGGCTCGGAGGGGCAGGCTGGTGTCGGGAGGGGGCAAGTGCACGGCAGAACCGCGGCTGGGGGTGGGGGTGACCCCTCTCGAGGAAGGTGGTCGGGGAGGCAGGCAGGCAGTGGCCCCAGAAAGGCGAACGCGAAGGCGAGACCGGGACGCCCGGGAGCCCGACAGGTGGGAACGCGGGTCGCCGGCGCCGCTCTCCGCTCCCCGCCGCCGGTGCAGCGATACCTGCGGCCCCCGCCCGCCTCCGGCGCGCCGGCCGACCCCACCCCGGACCTCGGCCGCGCTCCTCTCCCTTCCCCGGCTCCCCCTTCCCAGCCCCGCGAACGTTCGCTCCCGGCGCGGAGCACAAGTTTTGCTTTGCGATCCGGCGCCGCGCTTCTTGCTTTTAATCCTTCACATTTATGTTTTCCTCCTTGTTTTCTCTCCCTCCCCTCCTCCTTTTTTTTTTTTTTTAAATTTTAAACAGGCGCATGTTTCCTTTTTTAAGTTTTAACATTTCTGGTCTGGATCCCACGGCTCATTACAATATTTTTGTGGATGTGATTTTGGCGGATCCCAATCACTGGAGGTTTCAAGGAGGCAAATGGGTTCCTTGCGGCAAAGCGGACACCAATGTGCAAGGCAAGTCCCTCCAATTAACACGTCTCCCTGACACTCGCTTAGGTGAGAAGGATTAATTAGAGCCTTTATGGACAGGCTCGGGCTACTTTTAAACGGTCGGCCGGTGGCTCCTAAAAGGGAGCGAGGCGACCGGGGGACGGACAGACGGAGCGGCGCGGAGGGGGAGGATTAGCCTCAAGCTGTTGCAGTGGGGCGCCCGGTTACCCCGAGAAAGCGCGGCCTAGCCGCCCGGCGAAGGGCCTCTGCGGAATGGAGTCAGAGGTGTGTGTGTGTGTGTGTGTGTGTGTGTGTGTGTGTGTGTGAGTGTGTGAGTGTGAGTGTGTCCTAGCACCGAGGCGCCGGGCCCGGGCAGAGCCGGGGCATATGTAAACAACGCATCTCCTTCTCTAGGAAATCGGGTCTACATGCACCCGGATTCCCCCAACACGGGGGCTCACTGGATGCGCCAGGAAATCTCTTTTGGAAAATTAAAACTTACCAACAACAAAGGAGCTTCAAACAACAACGGGCAGGTCAGTGGCTCAAGTGCTATTTCCTCTCTCTCTCTCTCTCTCTCTCTCTCTCTCTCACACACACACACACACACACTCGCCCCCTCAACATTCAGTTCATTAGTTAAAATCAGCATGAAAAACTGGATACACGTTTCGTGGCTTCGTTAAAAGGACTTTTAAAATTATATTTTCACCCCCAAAATTATATTAAATCATCTATAAAGTTATTCTCCCGCCCCCCACCCCCCGCCCCATTTCCGAGTTCATGGCCCAACCAAGGACAAACACTTGGTTGATTTGAGGAGGAAACCCACGGGGGCCGCACATCTTGAAAATCTTTGTTTCTCGCGCCGGGAGGCAGGACTGGGCGAAGGGCCGCGCGCGGCTCGGGTGGGCGGCGGGCTCTCCCCCCGGCGGGGCGCGGCTGGTCTGCTCGGGCTCGGCGGGCCCCGGGGTCACGGCCGGAGGGCCCCGGGCCCCTGTCGCCCCGGGCCGGCTCCCCGGGTCTCCGCGCGCACCGCGTTAACGCGCCGCCCGGCGCTTCTCTCTCCCGGCGGGACAGATGGTGGTTCTGCAGTCCCTGCACAAGTACCAGCCCCGCCTGCACGTGGTGGAAGTGAACGAGGACGGCACGGAGGACACCAGCCAGCCCGGCCGCGTGCAGACGTTCACTTTCCCAGAAACCCAGTTCATCGCGGTCACCGCCTACCAGAACACGGATGTAAGGGGTGCAGGCTGCGGGCGGGGCGCGGGGCTGGGGCACCTGCTTCCCAGGCTCCGCCGACCCGGCGGGGCTGGGGCGCCCACAGCAGCCACAGCGGGCTCTGCTGGGCCTTTAGGCCGGGCCCGGGGCCTGCTGCGTCCTCCCCTGAACACCTCGTCCGCGGAATTCACGTCTCTGGTCTCTATAGCGGGTCATCCGGGCCACCTTTGAGGTGCTCTGGCGTTCTGGGGCTCCTTTTCTTCTATTTAGCTCTCAAACTAGAACAAATTTAAATATGCTTCTTTAAAAAAGCCCCCTTTCCTTTAGAAAACAAGTAGATTTTGCCTCGCATTTTATCCTTGGCCATCTGTGGCATTACCTAATACTCATATATACATACATCTCTCTCAGGACTGATGGCTGGAATAAACAAACACCACTTTTGGGGGAAGCAAAAGGACATACTAATTCATATATGTAAAAAAAAACTACAATAAATTAAATTTGGTCTATGGAATGAATTTTCTAGCTCTTGACTTTTTCAGCATTTGCAAGTTTGCAGAAACCAAAACTGATTTTAAGATGCAACTTGTATGTTTGGTTGTGACTCAGAAGCAACCAACTTTGTAAAATATGGTGAAACATTTAAAATAGGCAATTTTGGTGACTGATTCAAACACCCCTTAGAGACTTTTTGTCTAAGTACATTATATGTAACACGCATTTTTTTAAAAAAAGTGCATTTGAACCAATTTAGAGTACATGGAAGGACTAATTGAAAGCAGGCTTTACTTTGGGGCATCATTACTTTAAAGATGTTCCTCACAACTTTCATGATAACTCCTCTCTCCACCCTCCCTTTTCCATCCATACCCTCAACTTTTTCAGTTAGGAAAACCTTACTATTTGATGATGGAATCCTGGGCATTAAGCCCCTGTAAAACGTGGCAGATGATATATCCTCAAACACCCAGTCCTCCTGTGTGGAAGGTGAGATCATATTAATCTTTTTTTTTTTCTCTTTCCCAGATTACACAACTGAAAATAGACCACAACCCCTTTGCAAAAGGATTTCGGGATAATTACGACACGTAAGTAATTTTGCTCCTTTCTTCTCGAATAGTTGTGGAATTGGGCTTTAGGTCAAAGGTGGATTGTTCTGTACAAGGTTTTTGGAAGCTAGAATGTGTGAAGACAAGGTGGTTTTCCAGGTTTCCCCTCTCCCTTTTGTCGACTTCCTTTCTCTCAGGCTTAGTACTTGCACAGTTTTGGTCAAAGGTTTCCTCCACCTATTTTTAGCTTCCTTATAAATTACAAAGTTGTTGGGGGCCTCTGAGACTGGCTGGCTGGCAGGGGAAGCTGCCCTGGTTCTCGGGTGCGGGAGTTGTATGTGGCGCTGCAGATGCTCAGCTCAGACTGTCTGTGTCTGAAATCTCCCGATTCTGCCTGCAAGTGCATGTGGCTCTGGCAGTTGTTACAGTCTCCTTGGCATATGTGACTTTTATTTACCCATTTCCAAGTGTTGTGTAATGGCTTTTCCTCTGCAAGTTTACTATGGACTGAATAAAAATGTGCACCCACCATCGGCAAATTCACGAGGAGAGCCACTAGAAAGCCATTCCAGGCTCTGGGAAGGAACTGGGTGCTGTTGCTGTGTGTTATTTATAAGCTTTGAGAGAAAAATATTTCCTCTTACGTGTGTTTTAATGAAAAGTGTTGGTTCCCTTTTCTCCCAGCCTCCCTTACCTATCTTCATTTCTTTTCTGCCAACATGCTGTCCTCTGAGGCAACAGCAGGTGTATACAGTGCTTTCTGTGCATGTTCTAGCATTCTTGCTCTGAGTCTTGGTATAGTCCCTAAGAGTTCAGGCAGTATTCTAGAGCAAACCTAATCTAGATTTTGGGGATCCCAATGCCTTTTCCTGACCATAAACGGGAAGGGTAAATAAATTTTAATTTCATGGCTTGCATTAAGTGCCTGGGATAGAGCTACAAAACTGAAGATGCGTTTGACTAGAAATAGATTAAATTTATAGAGAAAGAGACAAGTGGCTGCTTCTATTCCATCTCCAGGTAGATACCAACATTCTTTTCTGGTATTTTTAATAACAAATTGTGCATCCTCCAAAATTAGTTCAAAGGAAGCAAGCTTCACCTATGATTACCTAGAATAAAAACTTGGCTACTTTAGTCCTCCCAATCTAAAAAGGTGGACCCAGCACAGTGCAAAGTGTGTGGCCCAGGAGACCAGAGATATTGGTGTCTGTACTGGGGGGGGGGGTGTCTTGTAGATTTTGAGATTTAATTCTGTTGTGAACATCTGTTCCAAAGCATTTATTTTGCACAAATCAATTCCATAATCCCGAGTGCGCTGGGACTTGGATGGACATCTAAACTGGGTCTTTTGCAGACTGTATTTTTTTTTTCCTTTTAAAATATTGTGGTGGTAAACAGGACAACTGCACCTTACTGGTTATGTTCCTTTCCTGTCTCCTTCTAATTTATCTTATTTGAAACTGGACTGAAATTTCAGGAGGGGAATGTTGTGCAGTAAACAAAACGGACCTGAGCAGCTGCAGAGTACCCTCACCTGCCCCTCTTCTGGCGGACTTCCATTAGGAAAACCAGTGCCCTGTGGTTGCTCAGTCACTATGTATTTTCCACGAAAGCCTTCTTTACCTATATGGATAGGCACTTTAGCTTTTCAGGGGTTCGTGACATCTCCCTCTCCACTGCTCTGTTGGCTATTTGGGCAACTCCCAGGAGAAACAGAGAGAGTTGAGGGAGACTAGCGGGTTGCTTGGCCACTCACCAGGGAATCTCCTCCCCAAAGGCTCAAGGTCTGACAAAAATAAGGCCCTCTTTCAAAACAGTCTGCTGATTAAATATTAAAACATTTAAGTGTGAGCTAAATAAAAAGAGAGGCATGTGTGTATGTGTCTGAGAAAACACTTCTACCAATCTTGATCCAAATCTCTGGTTCCCTCTCAATTCTAATGGAATTTTCTAAACCCAGGGCCTAGAGTAGTGGTTCTCAACCTATGGGTCTCCACCCTTTTGGGGGTCACATAACCATCAGAAAACACAGATATTTACATTACGATTCATAACAGTAGCAAAATTACAGTTATGAAGTGGCAACAAAAATAGTTTTATGGTTGGGGGTCACCACAACATGAGAAATTGTATTAAAGGGTCATGGCATGCCCTAATCGGTTTGGCTCAATGGATAGAACGTGGGCCTGTGGACTGAAAGGTTTGATTCCGGTCAAGGGTATGTACATTAGTTGTGGGCACATCCCCAGTAGGAGCTGTGCAGGAGGCAGCTGATTGATGTTTCTCTCTCGTCGATGTTTCTAACTCTCTATCCCTCTCCCTTCCTCTTTGTAAAAAATCAATAAAATGTATTTAAAAGAATAAAGGGTCATGGCATTAGGAAGGTTGAGAACCATTGGCCTAGAGTTAATTTTTTGATTATTTTATCTAAGATGAATCCCAGTCACACAATTACTGTCTGGGCAAATACCTATAGGGCAAGTTATTCAACTTCCCCTGGCCTCAGTTTTTTCATCTGTAAAATGGGTGTAATGATGGTACCTGTCTCCAAAGATTATTGTGACAGTTAAATAAATCATCATTTGTACAGTCCCAGACAACAGTGCCTGGCACCTGATCAATTTGTATAAGGGTTAGCTTTTATTAGTGGGAGATTGCTTGGCGGAAGAGGACAAGTGTCCTCTAAGAGTTTGCCCCAAAGTACTTTTTTTTTTTTTAACCAATAGGGAATCCAAAGCTGGGCAGAGAAGGCCAGAGTAAATAATATTTTTTCTTTGTAAAAGAATTGATTGATTGTTGACTTTGTTTCCAAGCAGTCATTCTTGTTTGTACCGGAAGAGGGGAGGGCTAAAGGGTCACACACGGGAACCAAGAAAGTCACTACTGTGGAGGCTTCCAGCAGTCAGTCAGTGTCCGGTCTCAGGCGGCTGGCGGAGGCCAGTTTTTAATGATTGGTACTGGGAAGGCCAGAGAATGTGTCAATAGGAAGAAAGCAGGTTTAAAAAGGTGGAGGAGTGGGTCCCTTGTTTAGAAATTTGGTTCAGAAACTCTCCGCAGAGGAAAGCCACTGGGCAAATAATCCCTCAGTCCCTGGTTTAACCTGCCATCATGTGTGCCTGTATTGGAGATGTGGGTTAACCTGCCATCATGTGTGCCTGTATTGGAGATGTGGGTTAACTCGCCATCATGCGTGCCTGTATTGGAGATGTGGGTTAACCTGCTATATGTGCACCTGTATTGGAGATGTGGGTTAACCCACCATCATGTGTGCCTGTATTGGAGATGTGGGTTAACTCGCCATCATGTGTGCCTGTATTGGAGATGTGGGTTAACCTGCCATATGTGCACCTGTATTGAAGATGTGGGTTAACCTGCCATAATGGGTAGCTGTACTGGAGATGTGGGTTAACCTGCCACAATGGGTACCTATATTGGAGATGTGGGTTAACCTGCCATCATGTGAACCTGTATTGGAGACGTGTGATGGGAACCCGCTGCTGTGCTCTTCCCTTGGTCCCCTGTACACTTGGCGAGGGTGAGAGCAGGGGATAAGGGAAGCCTCCTCTGGATTGGAATCATTTGGGGGGTTAAATTGCTCCCTTTTTCATTCCATGATTTGTCTGGGAGAGCATACAGGTCTCTGACCTTTTGTCTCCATCCTGGACGGCAAGTTGCGGACGGAGCGTGCGGGGCTGGGCGAAACGTGGCGCCCTTTCCTCCAGCGCTCCTTGCGAAGGGACCTCCGCGCCACCTCCGGTTCTCTCTCTCTCTCCTTCCCTCGTAGGATCTACACGGGCTGCGACATGGACCGCCTGACGCCCTCGCCCAACGACTCGCCGCGCTCGCAGATCGTGCCGGGAGCCCGCTACGCCATGGCCGGCTCCTTCCTGCAGGACCAGTTCGTGAGCAACTACGCCAAGGCCCGCTTCCACCCGGGCGCGGGCGCGGGCCCCGGGCCGGGCACGGACCGCAGCGTGCCGCACACCAACGGGCTGCTGTCGCCGCAGCAGGCCGAGGACCCGGGCGCGCCGTCGCCGCAGCGCTGGTTCGTGACGCCGGCCAACAACCGGCTGGACTTCGCCGCCTCGGCCTACGACACGGCCACGGACTTCGCGGGCAACGCGGCCACGCTGCTCTCGTACGCGGCGGCCGGCGTGAAGGCGCTGCCGCTGCAGGCGGCCGGCTGCACGGGCCGCCCGCTCGGCTACTACGCGGCCGACCCGTCGGGCTGGGGCGCGCGCAGCCCCCCGCAGTACTGCGGCGCCAAGTCGGGCTCCGTGCTGCCCTGCTGGCCCAACAGCGCCGCGGCCGCCGCGCGCATGGCCGGCGCCAACCCCTACCTGGGCGAGGAGGCCGAGGGCCTGGCGGCCGAGCGCTCGCCGCTGCCGCCCGGCGCCGCCGAGGACGCCAAGCCCAAGGACCTGTCCGACTCCAGCTGGATCGAGACGCCCTCCTCCATCAAATCCATCGACTCGAGCGACTCGGGGATTTACGAGCAGGCCAAGCGGCGGCGGATCTCGCCCGCCGACACGCCCGTGTCCGAGAGCTCGTCGCCGCTCAAGAGCGAGGTGCTGGCGCAGCGGGACTGCGAGAAGAACTGCACCAAGGACCTGGGCAGCTACTACGGCTTCTACTCGCACAGCTAGGCCGGCCCCCTGCCCGCCGCCCGGCCCCGGCCCCGGCCCCTCCCGGCGCCTGCTCCCGGCCCCCGCCTCGCGCACCCCCTCGTCGTGCCCTCTGGCCCTCGGTGACCGTCTGCAGCGAACGTGGCTGGCCCCGGGCTTGGCGCCGCCGTGTCCGCAGTGAGCACCGACCTTCAACGGGGCTGGAAACCGGGGTTGGGTTTGCCTGCCTCCCCTCCTGGGGTGAAGCTGCGCTCCGCACGCCTCTCCTCCCACACCCCCCTCGCCCTCTCCTCGCCTCGCCCCCTCCTCCTAGTTCTGGCCAGGAAACACTCTTCACCTTGGGGAGACCCAGGGCAGCCCGTCGGGCAGCAGCGACCCCGACCCGTGCGCCTCGGCCTCCCCGGGAACCGCAGGATGTGGACTCTAGAACCTGGATCCACCCAGCGCGTCCTTTCTGCCCCCCCACCCCACCAGTGGATGGATGGATGGATGGATGGATGGTAGGGATGTTAATACTCTTAGTGGAACAAAGCCTGTGAAATGATTGTATATAGTGTTAATTTACTGTAACGAATGGCTAGTTTTTATTCTCATCGTCAAGGCACAAAACCAGTTCCTGCTTAACCTTTTCATTCATGTCTTTGCCTTCTTCTCCACCCACCTCTTCCCCCTTTAAAATTTTTTTTCCCCTCCTGAGAGATAAGGAACACTATTCTAAGAGGCTCTGGAAACCTGAAATACTTGATAGATGTAATGATGAGTTTCTCACTTCTCTTCAAACCATTGCATGAAATAATTGCTCCGTGCCCCTAAAGCACACCGATAGCTACGGAGAACCCGACCAGACACCCGCGAAGGACAGGTGTCTGCTCCTAGCCAAGTCGATTAAGTGGCATGAAGCCTGCAAAGCCAAGTTAACTGGAATTGTATGTCTACCCCCCCCCACCTCCTTTCTTTTAAATAGAATAGCTCAACATAGCAATATTATTTTGCCTTATTTGTTTTTCCCCGAAGTGCCAAATTCATTACTGGTCTGTGCAGGTGCCAAATACGCTGACAAACTGTTTCTGAATATCTTTTCAGCTCCCCCCCCTCCACCTTTATATGCTGTAAATCTTTGTAATGACGATTCCCCTAATAATATAGATGACTGAATTGTTGGTAACTATAGTGTAGTCTAGTGAAGATGAATTGTGAGTTGTATATTTTACTGCATTTTAGTTTGGAAAATGATTCCCCCCCACTGCCTAGAAACAGCTGCAATTTGACTTTCTTGGGAAAAACACTAGCATTAATGCAAGTAAGACTGATTTTTCTCCCCTCTAAGCCTTGTTATATTTCATAAGAAACATTTATCCCCCTGGAAATAGATTAGTAGGATTTCTAATGTTGTGTAGCAAACCTATACTTTTTTTGTATTTTAAAATTAATGTGAAATATGCATCATACACAATATTCAACTAGATTCCAGTCCATGGGGGGATTTTTTTCCTAATAGGAATTCAGGGTCTAAACGTGTGTATACTTTGGCTCTCCTGTAAATCTAATGTTGTGATTTTTATATTTGTTTCGTTTTGTCTGTGAACTGAGTAATTTATACAAGGACACACTCCATTGCGAAATGTTTTGTTTTTTGCTCGTTTGTATCGTCTGTGTACAACAAGTAAAATAAATCTGGTGAAACACTATGGTGTTTGAAAGCAGTTTACAGTTTGAGAATAATTTAATTGTTATAGGCAGTAACTTTTAAGGGTTAAGGAAGAATGACCTGTCCCCACTCCAGTATGGGGCAGTCTAATGGGAGCCACCTCCCATTCCCCTCTTAAATTTGTCTTATAGCATTGCCAGGGAATCCCTTTTTCTTCTTATTTGCAGCTACTTAGCTCCGAGTCATTTCACTCTGTTGGAAATAATCCAAGCAGGAAAACGGAGGGTCTTTAATACGGAGTTAACAATTTCTTTAAGTTTTACAAAGTAAGACCTGAGGCTTTGGGTAAGAGTAGGGTGCAATTTAAGTGCATGTCAAATTAGGCTGTTGACCGCAGCTTTAGGCAGAAGTCGAAAATTGTCTTTAAAAACGAGGCCTTGGACGCCAGTGGCGAATCTGTGAACGCAAACCCAGAACGGCCTACATTGCTTTAATGGATGTTTTGGGGGTTGGGGAGGGGTGACCAACTCGTGAAAGGTCAAGTTTTTTAACCACAGAACTTAAAACTTGATTTGGGGACGTATTTGGGGGGCACTGCTCCATCCTTTCTGTAGTGGAATCCATGCGCAAGCCAGATCCCTATCCCTGGAGAGCAAATGCAGAAATGTGGATATTCCAGCTGGGGGAGAGGGTCGCTGCGTCTTAGTCAAGGGATCCGCCTCGGGGAGAAGCAGTTTTTGTACTTAGTCTCCAGGGGAAGGAGGTGCAGGAAAGAGGTGGAAAGTGGTTCAATGTTCTTGCTCCAGTCTGGGCCAGTTTCAGGTTACAGGGCCAAATTCACCTCCACCTAGAGAGACTGTCCTGTCTCACTTTTACTATGTGTCATGCAAAGAGGCTTCAAAGTTCCAATGGAAATGAAAATTAAGAGTGGGGAGCGAAACCCATTTGTCTTCCCAGGACAGTCTCGCCACTAGACGGCGTTCCGAGGAGTGCTGCCTGCGAGCTGGAGACGCGAGGACGGGTTTTCCTTTGTGCTTGCTTTCCTCCCTGCCCACACCTAGAGAACTAGAGGAGGACGGAAGGCAGATAGCACGGGGCCTGGGCAGTGAGTGGAGCCGGGCAGTGCATCCTTGTAATCCCCCCCAAACCCGAACCTGGGGCTGCAATCCTGCGACCTCGGGCCCAGGGAGGCGCGCGTGCGGTGGGGCGGGCGCCTGGGCCCAGGCCCGAGCGCGTGGCGCGCGTGGCGCGCGTGGGATCCGCAGCGCAGTGCGGCCCGGCCCGCCGTCCCCGGACCACGGGCACCTCGAGCGAAGGAGCCGGTGTCCTGGGCGCAAGGCAGCTCTTAGGGCGTAGAATTCACAGGAGCGTAGTGACTGGTCCCTGAAGGACGCACTTGAGCTGCTATCGGGAAGCACTTGGAAAAAGAGGGGGGTCGTGTCCCTCCCCACTCTGCCACCATCTGCCGCGCGCACCGAGGCCGCACGAGGTGAAAGTGCAGCTTCGCGCACGGCCATGTCTTTCCGCTTCCAAGACAGGCCTGGGTGACGCGGGAAGCGACACCGTCCGTGTGTCTTGCGAGGCCGCTGCTGTGCCCTCGCGATCCGAGCGTGTGGGTTTGGATTCGGAGCGCGGCTGTGGCAGGTCCGCTGGGGTCGGTCCGCGCCCGGCCTGGATTTCCTGGCGACTTTCCGTCTCCGCGAGGGTCGGGGTCAGAGTGAGGGCGGGAGGGATGGCGACGCCTCCGCCTTATCTGCAGCGTCTCCCAGTTTTCAGAAGCAGGGTCTTTTCAAAAAAGAGGGAGGCGAGAGGAAGGGACGTGCGACCAGCCCTCTCTTCTGGCGCAGCCTCCCCGCTGCTCCCAGCCCGCGCCATCTTACCTCCCCTCCAGCCGCCCGCCGGAGGCCGAGCGCGCGGGGGCCGCGCCGCCCCAGCCCAGGCTGCTGGCCTCGCCGGGTTCTTAACCTGCGAGCTACGCCCCGGTCATCGTACACCGACCGGGGGCGGGAGCCAAGCGCCCTGCCGCCTGGGATGCGGCCCGGGCGGCAGGCAGGTCGGTCCTGCGCCCGCGGGCGAGGCCGCAGCGTGGCCAGGCCCAGCGCCGTCGAGCGCCCTGGGTCGCGGGGCGGCGGGCAGGGGCGCCTGCAGCGGGTCAGCCGTTCCTGAGCGGCCGAGCCAGGGCCGAGGCCTCCCCGGCTTCGAATTGAGCGCGCGGGCGGCTGCGCTGGGCTGTTCAGGCCGTGCGTCCAGCCGGGACTCCCTCCAGGTTAGGGGTCTAGGCAGGGAATTCGGGCCGGGGCCAGGCGGCGGGTCTAGGCCGCGAACCCAGGCCCAAGTCCAGGTCCGGGGTCCAGGCCGCTCCAGGCCCGCGGAGCCGGGTGGAGCCAGGCCCTCGTCTTGGCTCTGGCCAGAGGGCGCGACCCTCATGCCGGGAGGCGCGTCGGGCTCGGGACCAGGGCTGAGGGCGGAGAGCCGGCTGGGCCTAGCAGCGACCTACCCAACTGTTCCTTTCAAAACTCTAGTTGTCTCTGTCTCTTTGGCACCGACTTACATCACCCGAGCGCTTACAATGCAGTCCTTTAGCATCTACAGAGAACTCTCTGAACCCGTTACCTCCTGCAGTTAAATTTCCTTATAAACCCTACGGGGAAAACGCACGCTGATCCTCCACCACCTTTTGTGGCGTTAAGTGTTTTCTCCTTTTGGCACTGAAGCTTTCAAGGACGTTCTGCTTTCTGCTTAGGGTGCAGGCCAGGAACAAAGGCCTCGTTGCATACAGGCCACTTATCTTCACCGGAGAATGAAAAATGTCTGTAGCGACGTTTGGGCAATGGGTTTGTGGTCGTAGGTGACTTATGAAATGCGCAGCCTGTCCTCAGGGCAAGCATCTTTTTTCTTGGGCGTATCATTATGTCGTGTAGGCACCTTAGCCACGGGGATAGGAAGACACACAGATTTATGATCCTGTGTGAAAACAAACCAGTCTAGATTCCCCTAGAGGAAAAAGCAGCAATTATTATTTTTAGACAAACTTACTTACCAAGAAGTTAGCAACTTTAAATACTAGTGATACACATTCAGTTTTCAAAATATTTTTAATTTGCTCCGGTATTATGTGGGCAATTGCTTTATACATTTTACTATTTGAAAGAGTAAATTTTTGATTCTTAATAAATTTGCTTGTAATAAAAGAAAGTACATTTTTTTTGGTCTAACACCAGCGAGTTCAGTCTTTTAAGCACATCAGATGTGTATGATTTATTGAAGTTACAATCTGAGGGCAAGGTTTACTTTTGGGCACTCAGATCTTCAAGGTAAAATAAGAGACAGGGAAGACAGGGACAACCTAGCAAGTTTTAAGGCATTCTATTGGGTTTACTTGGGTGGCTTTGAGATTTGTGTATCTTCCTGTTCCTGTCACCAGGTTGTAAGTCAGGTTGCAACATATTAAAAAATATATTCAATTGAAAGAAAACCCCACTGCTTTCACAATAAAGTAAACTTGATGGTGTATAAGACGCAGGTCTCATCTGAGCTGATTATATCCACCTTGCATGTATTTTACACCCACAGTATGGTTTGCGGTGGTGTTCAAGGCTCGGCGTGAAAAATTTGATTTGAATAGTTCCATTAAAGCAATGAAAAAAATAAAACCATGGCTTAATAGGCTTTCTAGTGATAGCTCCCCCTCTTACTATGCTAACTCTGAAATAAATATGTAATCTAGTATTAGGAACATGGCATTTAGAAGACCCTTGCTGGTAATATTTAATTTAATAAACACACTAACTGTGACATTCTTAATGCAATGAAGCTTGGACCACAAGCTGATTCTTTCAGGTAGGTTGACCTATTACTTATCACTAGATTCCTTATAAACATATCCTGTGATTTATAACTTGAATTTTATATTAAAATTATTTTGATTTCAACTCTGCATGACATGGCACTCCCTGTATATACAAAGCATTTACATTTAGGTGTCTTGGCACACCTTCTATGAAGAGGAAGAGGGAATTTAAGAGAAGAGAGCATCCCTAGGGATAGGCCTCTGGTCATTTTAGCCAATATAGTTATTTTGTTCCAATGCCAGTAGGAAAAAGGAAGAATAGAACTTAACTTCAAGTTTGGGGGCAAGAGTTATATGTATTTAGTATACACCGAATGGCCAGATTATTATGATCTCTGAACAAATAATAATCTGGCCACTCCGTGTTTCTGTGTGTGCGCGTGTATATTAGAGGCCCAGTGCATGAATTTGTGCATGGGTGGGATCCAGCCAGCCTGGCCAGGGGGAAAGGATATGGGTGGTTGGCTGGCTTGCCTGCTGGTCGAACTCCTGGTTGAGGGGACAATTTGCATATTAACCTTTTATTATATAGGATATATACTGAGTGGCTAGATTATTATGTATTCAGAGATCATAATATTCTGGCCACTCAGTGTATATGTTTATATATACATAAAGTATATTTACATAAAATAATTTATATATACATATATATGATTATACTAAGTTTTTACATATATATATTTTTAATCTGTTTTTATTGATTTCAGAGAGGAAGAGAGAGGGAGAGATGGAGACATCAATAATGAGAGGGAATCACTGATCAGCAGCCTCCTGCATGCCTCCTACTTGGATGGAGCCCGAAAATCTGGGCATGTGCCTTGACAGGGAATGGAGCCCTGACCTCCTAGTTCAAAGGTTGACGCTCAAAGTTTTAAGGAGTAGCAAGTTAATTGAACTTTCTAATTGAACAAAATAAATACTGCTTATATTAGGTTTCATGCTCATATTCAGTTTATTTAGGTTTTGGTTTAGTACATATCTTCATGTTAACAGAAATATCCTGTATAGGAAAAAACCTTTTCATTGTAATCTTAATTTAGGTTCCTAGAAATAGAAAAAAAATCAACAATGTTCTCAAACTACAGGATCTTCCTTGCTTACATTTCAACTTTTCCAAGATGTATTTGTCTTTTATTTTGTCATTCCTTGTATGAAAGGGAAGGCATTTTTCAATCTTAGGATAATTCAGAAGCAATTTTTTGGTTCTCAGTTAATTCAGTTTCATCTTAAAAGTTCAAATTTAGCAAAGCACATGTTCCCTTGTTCATGCCAAGTGTGATAAAAACTAGTCGAAAAATAAAACCATTGCAAACAACTAGAGCACTGCACTTCACTGCATGTGTACAGGCCACAGCCCTTCTAGGTCTGATGCCACTGCCTGCTGGGCTGCCACTTGTGGGCACAAGGAAGGCTGCCTTTGAAAGTTGATAGAAGGCACTACTGCTTTGGATATGTGTTTGCGTTGAGTATATGTTGTAAGCATCCCCTTTGAATAGTGACATGCACACTGTGAACGTTTAGACATTTACTGTCTTCTGTCAATAAGAGGTTATTCTCTTTAGGCTCTAGGAGATGGATGTGTTCTCTCTCTGCATTAGGAGGTATTTCCTTTGACTGTATCTAAAGACATGCATTGGCAAAAGCATCTCTCCCTTTTTGTCATGTTTATAGGCTTCTTTGTGGAATTATAACCTTCTTAATAGTCTAATCTTGGTATTAACAATACTAAGCTATCATATATATAAAGTTTAACTTGAACTTTGAGGAATAAAATATGCCTATGTGTTGTATAGATTCAGTTTAGGCCATCTGCCATCAACAGTGTCATTTTTATAACTTTTCAATTACATAGATTTTTATTAATTTGAATGTCTTGCTCAATTGGAAATTTACTAAAGGCCAAACCATTATTTCTAATTAAAGAAAAAGTTTCAAAGGTGTTTAGTACTTTTATAACCTAATGTGTTTTTTAATTAAAAATTTAAAATTTTGTATATATTTTTACCAAATAATAGCAGTGTTTACTACTCAGCACCTACCTTTGAGGAAACAGAAGCTCTAATGAGGACATTTTTCCACAGTTTACTTACCATTGAATGCTTCATATTTTGTTCAGATAAAATCTTTCTTTCCCCTATGTGTCTTAATTTGCAGTATATTTTAAAAATCTGATTGTGTTCTAAATCATCCTAGAGCTCACTCACCTTTGGGATTCACTCTCTTAATTTATGCTCACATTCCACTTTATTCCTGTGGAGAAAGTCAAAGAAACATACTGACTTCCCCCTCAACAAATTTGTTATTTCCTCCTCCAGCTCTGCTGTCTCCCTGACATTATGCCCTTGTTGACTCTTTTGCAAACAACTTAAAAAAAAAAACACAACTTAATCATTTTCCTCATGCTACCTTCCTGAACCTGTGTCTTCATAAAATCTATGCTTGATTCATCAGTTTTGTTTATACCAAGTCAGAATTTTTATGCTTTTCCCAATAGCAATTGTAAAGTTTTCAGGACAAACCTCAGATACAATATATTTTGTTTAAACACTCCCACATGGCTTTTTAAAAGTATTATGTGCCTTTCCTTATATACTTCTATATTCACTTCATCTCTTAACATTTACTTTATTCTGTTATCTTTTTTTTTTGCATTTGTGAAAGAACAACTTATTAAATATTTTGTCTCTTATTGGTATTTCTGTTTTCTTCTCTACCCATAACATCCTTAGCTTTGTGAGGCACTCCATTTATCCCTGCTGTTTTATACTTAGGCCCATCTATCAATGCTTTCTTTGATCCTTTTCAATTCAGCTTCCTCATTTGCACAGACATCAAAATCTTTCTTACCACATTTACCAGTGGGCTCTTAACTAAATGTAATGGCCTTATTACAGACTAATCATTATTCTCTTAGGTATTTAGAATCACAATTAGCTCTTTGCATGATTCAGAATCATGAATTCTACAACTTCTTCACTTTTCCTTTCTTCTTCCAGCTTTTCTTTCATGGGTTTCTCTGCTTGTTTATTTATTTATGAAGTTTATAGCTTGCTAAGGATTGCTTTTCACGGGTTGTATTTTCATATACCTTTCTTCCGAAAGCTTGCTAGAGATATATTATGGAAGAATGGGGTGAGAGAAAAATCTGGTACTAGCTTTTCAAAATATATTTTTATTGATTTGAGAGAGGAAGGGAGAGAGCTAGAGAGATAGAAACATCAATGATGAGAGAGAATCACTGGCTGACTGCTTCCTGCACTTCCCCTTCTGGAGGGGATTGAGCCTGAAACCCAGGCATGTGTCCCCCTTCTCTCCTCCCTGCCAGAATGGAACCGGAGACCCTTTAGTTCACAGGCTGATGCTCTCTCCACTGAACCGAGCCAGCTAGAGAGCTGATACTAGTTTTCTTAATATATTCCTCTACTTGTTGCCTAAGAACCTTTCCCAACTTGATGATTTTTTATTTCTTCTTTTAAAACATATTTTTATTTATTTCAGAGAGGAAGGGAGAGGATGAGAGAGAATCATTGATCAGCTGCCTCCTGCATGCCCCCAACTGGGGATAGAGCCCACAACCTGGGCATGTGCCCTGCTGGGGAATGGAATTGTGACCTCCTAGTTCATGGTGGATGCTCAGCCACTGAGCCACACTGGCTGGGTTGGTTCTTATTTCTTGTAGCCTGATACATTTTATTTGACATGCTGGGTTGTTCTATGTCCTTCCTTGAACCATTTGATACCAATTCATGTTCTCCTTGCCGTTTAGTTTAACATAATGAAGTTCAAAATGAATTTTTAAAACTTAATTTTTCTAACTTAATATTTATTTAATGCCTTAAGGAGATTGCAATATGAAATATACATGCCAACACCATTAAGAAGAAAGAAGATTTTGAATGGCTATACAAATGTGGGCACTGTATCTTATTAATGATATCACTATAAGCCCTTTCTCTATACAGCTACAAAAAATAAAGTCGTGAACTTAAGAGATTCAGGCCTTACATACCATGAAAAACAGTTCTCTAGCATCACCACTTTTTTTGGAAAATTCGTTCTTGTTCTTGAGCTTAAAGTTACATAGATGTTTTTCATTTTAGAGATTTTCTCTCTTTTTTTACTTAAGTTACACAGATCTTAAATTTCATTTTCAATTTTTTTATCTACAGTAATCTTTCAAAATATAAATATGTGTGTGTGTGTGTGTGTGTGTATAATACCATGATGAGATGTAGAATAAGAACATAAAGTCAATAAAAGTGAATGAGAAATTTTGAAACTCCTTGAATTCTGCTGCCCTAGGTACTGCTGTGTTTGTGTACTTTTTTGAGGACCTCCTATTGGAGCCTGAAGAAATAGCCTTTTAACAATTTATTACCTAGGAAAACAATTCTGTACTTTCGAGTACCAGAATCAAGAGTCTTTAAATTAATCACTTAATTTTCACACAATATAATTTCCATTTGAGTAAGAAGTTGGTGAAAATACCACCATGTCAAAGAAATGTTTATATAATAAGCTGAAAATTTGTAGTTGGTGCCATGGTTATTAAGTATGTAATATACCTGCCTTAAATTTGTTTTGAAAATACAAGTCTCAAAGGAACCTGACTCCCAAGATATAGAGGAAAACACTGGACACAAACAAGACACTTTACATTTATAATTTTCAATGTTCTCATTTTAAAAACGAAATTATAATCAAATCTTTCAATTATCTTCAGCTTTAAAGAGCTTTGGTTTTTTTTTGTGTGTGGACTTCTGTCTTTCTATGCAGTTTGAATTCACATGTTCTGAGTTAGGGTAGAACAACCCCTAGAGCATTGGCTTTCAAAATTTCTAACTGATACAGTAATAAATATATACACATACACACACAAAGGCTTCACAAAATATTTATCTCATGCGATATACTCTGATAGTTTTCTCATACATTGAAAAGAAAATTCTGGTTATGATCTAGTAAGTTTATTCCATAATTCTCTAATGGACAGTGACTCAAAGTTTGAAAAACATTGTGAGAGTGTTTCCCCTTATATCTACATTTTAATATTTCTCCTTTAGAATGGTAGAATATACAGTGAAACACTTCTTATTTAGTACTTAAATGTATGGTGTAAAGGTTGAGAGACTGTTCTTTACCATGTCCTTTCTATTGTGATCTGCAAGTTTTTCTGTTGTGATCTGTAAGTTCTTTCTCTTTGAGATTACTCTATTTTATTTCAGACGATCTTATTTTTTTCAGATGTTTCAGCCATTTCTCTCTCTGTCATGCACATATACATACTTTAAGCACATTGATTTGTTGAAGTCAGGTCACTTCTAGTCTTGGGCATAAACTCACCCATATTTGCATGAACTGGTTCTTTGGGTGAACTGCCTGTTGTCCCTTTTGAGACTAAGGCCCAGTTTGATGGAGGGATGAGTATAGCAGATCCTTTAGGTCCATGGCTTCACATTAGAATCATCAAGGGAGCTTTTAAAGATTCTGTTGCCCACATTCACACCCCAGGCCAAATAATTAGAATGGGAATGTCTGGTGGTGAGAGTCATGTCTCAGTTCTTTGAAGATTTCTAGGTGACTCCAATGTGCATCAAAGCTGGGACCCACTCCTCTAGGTTTTTTTTATAATGAAAGAGAAGATAAAGTTTTATTTAAGTTTAGCCATTGTTAACCCTGGTGACAAACTAACTCTGGTAATGACAACTTCCTTAAAAGTAAATACATAGATTTAAAAATAACTAATTTCAAGTGACCTTATTTTTTTTTTAAAACACTGTGTCAAAATGGTCATGTTTTAGAACAGAGAGCTTATCCCACTGACTCTGAGAAAAGCAACCTGAAGGACATTGTCTTCTCACTTTCTTGTATAAGAAGTATCTGTACTCCTCCCTCCAGCTTATCACGATTAAAGCATGATGATTAGTGCTGTTTCTGGAAACTGTACAGTCATCCATAAGGTAGCCTTTATCTGGATAGACTGAAATTGGAAGGTCCTTGGAAGTATTGCATGCTTGACATCTGATGTCATTCTCAAAAGAATAAATGCCAGAGTATCCAGAATAGTCCTAAACCTTGGAACAAAAACAGAATTCTAGGGTGGGAAGTCAGAATAGCAATGCCAGACTCATATCATATGTCAACTTGGTTATGGAGAAATTACCTCCAAAATGTGTCAGATGAAAAAGTTTCTTCCCCTTAATACAGGCCAGATATAAGCAGCTTACTTATCCAGAGAGCGTCAGAGTCCATGGCAGTCACCCAAGGCATTCATTTTTAAGTGGTTGCATCCAAGTGAGTCATGATCTGAACATCACCCAGAAAACTGAGTCACAAGTTAATTTACATATTTGAGAAGGTGTTGTATTCAGTATATTGCAACAGAAATATCGTAGAAATTCTGTGATTTTGTTTCGTTCAGATTCACATTTCACTTGAGTGTGGAGTTATTATTTTTTTATTATTATTCCTAGGAATAATTAGAAGATAAGATGGAAGATCTGTGTATTTGTTGAGAAATGTCATTTAGAATATGAAAATTCACCAGCTCTAGGACTCAAAATGGACTTAAAACTCAAAAGATTAAAAGGAACCCTGGCTGGTGTGGCTCAGTTAGGTTGAGTGCTGTCTTTTTTATGCATGTAGAGGTCACTAGTTCAGTTCTCTCAGGGCATATGCCCAGGCTGCAGATTCGATGGGAGTGTGCCAATTGATGTTTCTCTCTCTCCTCCTTTCCCCTTTTCTCTCTCTAAAGTCAACAAAAATATATTTAAAAAATAAAAAGATTAAAAGGAAAAAGATAGGTTAAATATATTTTGGGATTTGCTAAGCTTAAACTAGTAGAAAAGTCCTAGAGTTTTTGTTATGTATAAACAATTCAGTTTGTTCAATTTTTAGAAATATGCAGGTACTGGGATTTAAAAATAAGAGAGAACCAACAAGAAGTCGAACCAACAAGAAGTTGAAGTTATTGACTCTATTTATTTTTTACACAGCCTACTACATAATTCTATAAATGCAATATTTCATCTCCGTGGGAATTAAGTATTTATTAATGTCAAGAAACTAGGGAGTCATCTGACTATGGCTTATTATAACTCATTCCTAAATTTAGAAGTGTTCCCAGATTGAAAAATGGTACCGAGAATAGGGAACAAAAACAGTTTTCAGTTTACTTCTTGTTTTGTAATATATATATAATGAGAGAGAATTATTGATTGGCTGCTTCTTGCATGCCTCCCATTGGGGATGGAGCCCACAACCTGGGGATGTGCCCTTGACCTAATTAAACCCAGGACCCTTCAGTCCCCAGGCCGATGCTCTACCCATTGAGCCAAACCATTCAGGGCGGACTTTATATATTTTTGAAACTATATTTGATTTTCCTAGTCATGTGAATTGACCCTTTTAAGAGAGTTGAATAAGATTGTGTTAGAGTTTTTTGAGCTCTCCCAATTTATTTGTGTAAATTATACTTTTTTTATCCAATTAACATACTTTCTAGAAATGATATATAGTCAATGAAAAAAAAATTCCGACGTTTCCTATTTCTAAATTATCTGTGTACATTGCTTCTTACTTGCTTCCATCTGCCAATCTTTTGATTACTTTTACTCTTTATTTTTACTAGATAACAAAAAAGCAAAGTTTTGGTAAAAATGAAATCTGTTTATCAGTGAATACAATTTGGCAAGAAGGAGGATACAAATATTTCCAAAATGAAATCTTCAGACTAATGGATTTTATTTATCCTTGCTCTTTTTTCATCCTTAAATTACAATTAAATAAAAGGTTTTAGTTTATTTTTATTAAAAACTGAAGAAACATTTTAATAGTAATTTCATAGAAATCCTAGTGAATACGTACCTACCAGATGAACTTTATAGGAGAGGAATACCTGAGGCAAAGCTCAGGATTTCTCTGCTATTATTTCGAAAACTTCCCTGACAGATCTCCAAACTGGCTGTTGGACTGCTTCTCTTTTTCCCCTGTGGATTGCTGGTTGAGAGCAGAGTAAAAGTGGACAATGGTATGCCCCCATTTCAGGTCTCTGTTTAGGGTTATTGTAATTTAGATGAATCTCCTTTCTCTCCTTTTACTACTCTTGGCATTCACAGTTTTGAGAAATGAAAAGTAGCTCCTTTTGTCCTGGCCAGTGTTGTTCAGTAGTTAGAGCACTGTCCCCTACACTGAAGGGTCAAGGGCGGGTGACTACACCTAACTGAGGGGATCCTAGAATAGTTTATGGATGTGGTAGTTGTTGAGCCTTGGACTTGCAGAAGTCTAGGAGCTGGGAAGGTGTTTGGACAGGGGAAAAAAGTCATAAGCAAAGTCTAAAAGGTAGAAACCAGAGGGAAATAGGTAATAGTTTTGATGCTTGGGAAATCCAATGAGTAGAGGAGATAATAGGAAGGTAAGTTTAAAAAGGATGGGTAAAATATAATGGGACATTGAGTGTTAAGATAAACTGGACATCTGATTAAATGGAAATAATTCAACTTGATTAAATTTAATTGACTTTTACTATGAATTCTGTTAGAAGAAACCACGTGTATTGTGCAACATATATTTTCATTTAATAATAATTTTAGGCTGTATTTCTAATTGTACATGTTGATCTCATTCTTTTTAAACATCTTTACTGTTAACATGTGCATCAACTATACTTAATATAATTTGTCCTTACTGATGTACATGCAGTTGTTTTTAGGTTTATGCATTGTAAAAATGCTATCTTGTACTTGTGTTAGATAGCTATTGGATAAGTTCCAAAAAGTGGAATTTCTGGGCTAAAGGCTGTATCAATTTACAGTTATTCTATAAGTATATGAGAATGTTTTTCCTCAGCTTCTCACCAGTTCCAACTATATCAGTCTTGACATAATTAAAAATTTGATCATATTGATGAAATTAAAAAATTGGTATCTAAATAGGAAGTTATTGCTCTAACAAGTTTGGTTCAGTGGATAGAGTATTGGCCTGTAGACTGAAGGGTCCCAGGTTCGATTCTGGTCAAGGGCATGTGCCTGGGTTGCGAGCTTGATTTCCTGTGTGGGGCCTGCAAGAGGCAGCCAATCAGTAATTCTCTCTCATCATTGATCTTTCTATCTCTGTCTCCCTCTCCCTTCCTCTCTGAAGTCAATAAAAATGTATTTAAAAAATCAAATAAAATAGGAAGGTATTCATTAACTAGAAACATATAATATTGGAGGATGTCTAATCCTGGGGTAAGAAATAGTGTGACAGTATATAAAAAACATATGGGAATAATATTACATGCCTTTCTAGATTGTTAGTTTCATTTAAAGATTTGGAAGGAATACAGGTTATTTTCATTTTAAAACAAGTAGAAAATTTTGAAGGTAGAATGTAGAATATATAATTTCTTTTTAATTAATAAAAACAAATATTTCATTATTAAATAATGTGTATGATAACTCTTTGCATAGTGGAAAGTGCTATACAAATTTTATTGCAGTGTTAACTATACCTATTATAAAATCTCTCTTCATTGCTCAGCCACACCATCGATATATAAGAAAAAGGAATAAGAAAATGTTCATTTATTCAAATGTTCTGATAGAATTATCACATACACATATCAAAAAGCATCAGAGAGTAGAATTTAGTTAATACCCACTTCTCATTCTTTTTCAGTTTTAGGTGGTAAGAAAACTATTACATTGCCTTAAATAAGTTAAATTTGTTTTTTTATACTTAGTGCTTTTCATTTTAAAAAAGGCCACTTAAATTATTTTATTTTTCAATAACAGTTGATATACAATATTATATTACTTTCAGATATACAATATAGTGATTAGACATTTACATAACTACAAAGTCATTACCCCAATAGGTCTAGTATCCACTATTTCTGAAACCAAATGTAGTTATTACAAGGTTACTGACTGTATTCCTTATGCTATACTTTACATCCACGTGACTATTTTTATAACTGTCAATTTCCACTTGCTGTGGCAAATAATTTTTTTATAGTTACACTGCAGACTTGACTGTAGATTTATAGTCACCACATAATTAACACAACTCCATTCACTAGTGGATGAACTGAAGGGAATGGAGGCTAATTCATTTTTAAGATAATACATTCAATACAAAGAAACATTAGCAAAAGATCATGACTTTCCATTCTCTCTAAGGTTCCCAACAGGATGATGTCTTTATACTTTAAAATATTTGAACAACCCAACTCTTACAAAATGCAATGATATGCAAAAAATAAAACATGTAAATATGGAGGTGCTGTGTTGAAGCAAGGTGCTTATGGTTACCAAGCCTCTCTCCCTCAGTTCCTTTAATGACAACTGAAGTGCCCCAATAATATCTAGGTTGTTGGGAACACAGTGCAGGAACAATACTCTCCTAGGCATTTTGGTGTCCCTACTTTTTAGGAGACACCAGGTGAACACTGCCAGATTGCTCACTGGGTTATTCGATAGGTTTTAGGTTCTAAGTTTTCTTGGCTAAACTAGATCTTTGACTTCATTTTTCAAATTGTTTACTAATTTCCACGAGCTAGGTAAGTATAAGAGAAAATTATACTATCTCTTTGACCCTCAAAGAACTTTCCTGTTGTGATTCATTAATTCTTTCTTTATGGATTTCTTTTAAAACACGAGTCTTCAGGGATATTTTATACCTAGGTTAGATGCTTTGGGGTCTGCTCTGGAATTCTAGGCTCTCCTAAACTGAAATAGTTTTCTGGTGGAAAAGATAAAAAGGGACTTATTCACTTTTATGATAATATTCTCCGTTATAATAGTCATATATTTCTAAGGTATGTTAAGTAAGCTTCAACTGGTGCATTGATTCACTCTAATGGTAGATTTACTTCAGAAATTCTGCCTTAAATATTGCATTATAATAATACCACCTTTTTATTAACATGCTGCAGATAGATCTGGCCACATAGCAGGAGAGTGTGGCATATGGTAGAGGACTAAAGTCACTAGTGCTAGCATTGTGCATTAAAACTTGTGATTAAATCCAAAAGGAGTTGGGAGGTGCCATAAAGTTATATTATTGACCTTCAAGAACTATCCATGCCCTGACTGTGTGCTCAGTGGTTAGAATGTAGCCTGGGCACTGAAGGGTTGGGAGCTTGATTCCCTGTCAAGGGCACAGGCTTGGGTTACAGGTTCCATCCCCAGTCCCAGTCTAGCCACGTTGGAAGGCAACCAATGGATGTGTCTTTCTCACATCCAAGTTTCTCTCTCTCTGGCCCCCTCCCTCTCCACTCCCTTCCACTCTCTCTAAAAATCAATCACCCAGTCCTTGAGTGAGGATTAACAAAAAAAACCCCACACAAACAAAACAAATAAAAAGCTGTCCATGAAGTATGAACCCGAATTGAATGGAAAAGATAGAAACTTCATAGAGATCTAATTTTATTTATTGTAAACATTCTTTATTAAATACTTTAAATTATTGTGGTAACCGACAGTGATGAGCAGAAGACTCTCTATAACCTGGGATGTTTTGGATAATCCTCGGTATAAAAGGATTCATGTTCATCAAATCATTTTTCTCCTTAATGTCATATATCACAGAGGCATTAAGTTAATTATATTAACCTATGGACTTAATTGGAAGTAAAAAAGTATTTTTTACCTTTGACTGAATGGATAAGAGAAAAATTATTTTCTGCATTTTCTAATTAAGTTTCTAGCTTCTTTAGTTCTAATAGCACCATAGGAATCCTATGACCATTTAAATAAAATTTTTCTTAAAGAAAATATTTATAAAATGAGAATAAACTATTAAGTGAACAAATAATACAATATGTGGAAATTTTTACACCCTTCTCACAGTGCTTAAAATTTTAATACAAACTTAGTATATACTTGATAACAATTTACATGTTTATTTTACCATCTGGTAAATGTGTAAATGATATTTTGAGAAGCACATTTCATATTCACTTTAACAAGTTATCTTTGACAATATGTGCCCTATCTTATGTATCGACTGGAAAGATCTTGGAAATTTTTGAAAAAGATGAATCCAGGAAAAAAAAACTCATGTCCTAGTTTGTTTGTTTTAAAAATATTATGGAGATTTCAGACTTAGTTTTTAGTACCAAACTGAGAGATTATGTTGTTTGCTGACTTTTACCAGACATCCTGCTAATTAGGATAGAATAATCAGAGCAGCTTCCAAATATTGTATCATGTATATCAAATCAGGGTTCCTATTAACACTATAGGCCACATAGGTAGCAATAATAAAATAAATATGTGTCTGTGTGTGTTGTTATATAACAATATCACATCTTTTTTAGAGTGTTTGGCTTGCTATTGCTTGTGTCTAATTATGGGAAGATTTTTTTTCCCAATGCATTGCAATGAGCCTCAAGTGGAGAGCCTTTATTAAATACTTTAACAGCATTTATGACACTTTGGCCTTCTGCCTTTTTATTTCATTCTCTCTGTTTATTGGTCTCACTGGACTAAATTGCAGGAACTTAACACAAAATAAGCAAATAGACAGTTCTCTAGTTTAAAAAAATATTTTTATTGTTTTCAGAGAGGAAGAAAGAGGGAGAGAGAAACATCAATGATGAGAGAGAATCATAGATTGACTGCATTCTGCATACCCCCTACTAGGAATTAAGCCTGCAACCAGAGCATGTACCCTTGACCAGAATCAAACCTGGGACCCTTCAGTCTGGAGGCTGATGCTGTATCCACTGAGCCAAACCAGCCAGGGCTCTAGTTTTATTTTAATGCACTCTTTCTTAGCTGATAATAATCTAAGAAGCCTTGTAAAATTTCATGGACTACCTATACATACTAATTACCATTTGCCCATCATTAATAACGAGGTTATTTTTAAAAAAATCTTTATTGTTGAGATAATTACAGAGGTCCCTCCTCCCTGCCCCACAGTTCCCACTCCACCCTAGGCCCTCGCCACCCTTCTGTCTATAACCATATGCATACATGCATATGAGATCTTTGTCTAATCTCTTCCTGCATGCCTCACATCCCCCTCCCTCTGAGAATCATCAGTCTGTGCCCCTGATTCTATTCCATTCACCAGTTTTTTCTGTTCACCAGATTTTTTATTCATTTGATTTTTAGATTCAATTGTTGATAGGTATGTATATGTTGCCACTTTGTTCTTTCTGTTTTTTATCATTAACTTTTTCTTCTTTCTCTTCTTAAAGAATATCCTTTAGTATTTAATATAATACTGGTTTGGTGGTGATGAACTCCTTTAGCTTTTACTTATCTGTGAAGCTCTTTATCTGACCTTCAATTCTAAATGATAGTTTTGCTGGGTAGAATAATCTTGGTTGCAGATTCTTGCTATTCATCACTTTGGATATTTCTTGCCACTTTCTTCTGGCCTGCATATTTTCTGTTGAGAAATCAGCTGACAGTCCCTTGTAGGTAACTAACTGTTTTTCTCTTGCTGCTTTTAATATTCTCTCTTTGTCTTTTGCCTTTGGCATTTTAATTATGATGTATCTTGGTGTGGTCCTCTTTGGGTTCCTCTTGTTAGAGGTTCTCTATGCTTTCTGGACTTGTAAGTCTATTTCTTTCACCGGATAGGGGAAGTTTTCTGTCATTATTTCTTTAAATATGTTTTCAATATCTTGCTCTCTCTCTTCTCCTGGCACTGCCATAATTTGGATGTTGGTATGCTTGAAATTGTCCCAGAAGCTCTTTGCATATCTTCATATTTTTGAATTCTTTTTTCTTTTTGCTCTTCTGGTTGGGTGTTTTTTTGCTTCCTCACATTTCAAATCATGGATTTGATTCTTGGGATCCTCTAGTCTACTATTGAATTCTTGTATATTTTTCTTTATTTCAATCAGTATATACTTAATTTCTGACTGGTCTTTTCCATTTTTTTTTGGCATTCTCACTAAGATCCTTGAAAGTCTCACTAAGTCCCTTAGAGGTTTCTAGAAGATTTTTGAATAACCTTATAACCATGGTTTTGAACTCTATATCTTATAGTTTTCTTTCTTCCATTTCTTTCATTTGTGATATGTTTCTTTTTCTCTGCATTTTGGCTGCTTCCCTATGTTTGTTTCTATGTATTGGGTACAACTGCTAAGTATCCTTGAGTTGATAGAGTGGCCTTATGTAATAGGTGTCCTATAGGGACCAGTGGCTCAGCCTCCTCAATGACCTGATGTGGACACTACATGCACCCCTTTGGGGGCTATGTGCACAATCTTGTTATAATTGAGCCTTGATTGCTGGTGTTGTCACTGAGAGGAATTGATCTCCAGGCCAATTGGCTGTAAGGACCAGCTGCAACTACAGAGGAAGAGCTGCTGTGCAGGAGACACCCTTATGAAGCAGGACTTACTTCAGTGGGGCTTTGGTGCTCACTGAGTCTACACCTTGAGTGTGTCATTTATGGATGTGAAGAGTTATAATCTGGTATGGTCTCACATTGACCACAGGGTACACTGGCTCTTGGATCTCCAAGGAGTTGCAAAGTCAGCCATTGTCTGAGGTCACCTAGCAGGAGCTACAAAGAGATCTGCAGATTCCTCCTCTTTGTATCAGGTTTGCAAGTGCCCAGATGAGACACAGCTGTGAAGCAAGGCAGGATGGTGCTTGTGCTAGGCCTTGGGCCTTTTGTTGATAGGTTTTGGGGTTTTCTGACCCAGCTGTAGCTTGTTTGACAGGTTTTTAGCATGAGAAAGGACAGGCCATTCATATGTTTCTTGGACTTGTAAGAAACATAGCATAGGTGGGGTTGTATATTGGGTGGGGTAGGATCTCAGGGAATCACCAGGGTGGAACAAACAGAAATGGCTGCCATTCATTCCTGCGACCCCTGGGAGGTCCCAGCACATGAACAATGACTACTGTGATTACCTCCATCTGGAAGAAAGCTGCCCTCAAGTTCTTACCCTGATGCCAGACAGTCCAGTTTCTCTCCTATGTGTCTGGGTCCCCCAGAGCCTTGCCAGACACTGGAGCTCAGAGGAAGTGGGAGCTTGTAAATTCAGTTCATGTGCCAGCCTTTTAAGAGGAGCATCTGGATCTCCAGCAGCCTCTGTGTCATTTAGCCCAATCTGCACTTCTTTTTACAGCCTGTAGTTCCTACTGTCCATAGGATCTTCTTTTTCCAGCTCTGGAACCCTGGGCTGGGGTTTTGGGGTGGAGCTTGAACCTCTTGCTCCTCCCGGTGGCTGGGTGGCTTCCACAGAGGAGATCTCCCTCCTAATTGAAAAAGTGGCCCATGTGGGTGCAGGACCAGCCCATTCTGTGCCTCTGCACCTCCTACCAGTCTCAGTATGCTTTCTTCTTTACTTCTCTAGTTGTAAAGTAGTAGTTGTACTGCTTCCATTCTGCCAGCTTTACAGTGGTTCTGGATGATGGTTGTTTTGTAGTTTAGTTGTAATTTAGATGTGGTTGTAGGATGCAACGAGTACAGCGATTTGCATACACTGCCATTTTGGTTCTTGTATAATAAAGAGGTTTGCTAAGCAAATTGCAAATGTTGGTTATAACAATATATTTGTCATCACTAAATCTTTAATTTGAAGTCAAAATAAAACTCAAAACCTTTTATCTACTAGATTTAGAAATAAAAGTACAGGTGTTATCTTAAAAATATTTTTATGAATGAATGATGTCACCAAGTACTTTTTAATTTATTCTAAATAGTATTTAAATCTCAAATTAGTTGTCTTTATCATTTGTTTCCTCATAGGACACATATCTCATTGTTAGGATTATATAACATAACTCTGAAATATGTTGTTTGTCTATATCCTTATCTACAGCTAGGATGTTAAGCCACATTATTCCTGATGCTTTATAAAGCTTACAACCTACACTCTACAATCCCACAAGAAGGGCATAGGCTTCATGTTACAGATAAAGAGACTGAGGCACAAAAAGTTTGTGGACTTTTCAATGGGTATGCAACTAGTGAATGTTAGGACAAAATTTAAACCCAGATTTGCCTTTGCCTTGAACCGTGTTTTCTTCAAAACACCGATGCCTCATTTTTGATCAGGGAACATGGAATCTACTTTTATTGAGTATTTAGAAGTAAATTAGTGTCATTTATCTTGGAAGAATGAAGCTGCCTATATATACATGACATGACAGAGATGGAAATGGGGTAGAATGGAAAGAAAATGGAGAAAACCCTCTAGACTCCTGTCAGCACTTTGATTGCATAGTTCTGAAATCTGCCTTTGTTCACATTATTATTATTGTTTTAAGTCTATTATAAATTTAAAAAGCTATCAAATACAGTTTACACTCAATATTATTTTGAATTAGTATCAGGTGTACAGCATAGTGGTTAGATAATCATATACTTTGCAGTGTTCACCCTGATATTTCCTTATTTTCCTGATATTGCATATTACCCAAATCAGCCGAATGACCGGTCACTATGATGCGCACTGACCATCAGGGGGCAGACGCTCAATGCAGAACCTGCTTCCTGGTGGTCAGTGTGCTTCCACCAGAGGAGTGCCGCTCAGCCAGAAGCCAGGCTCAAGACTGGCCAGCACAGTGGTGGTTTTGGGAACCTTTCCCACCTCAGTTGCAGGTGGGAGGTAAGGAGTGAAGCGTCCCAGCTACGAGAGTCCCGGACTGTGGGAGAGATGTCTGACTGCCAGCTTAGGCCCAATTCCTTGGGGAATCTCCTGAGGGGTCCCGATCTGCAAGAGGTGCAGGCCAGGGTGAGGGACTCCCCTCCAGTGTATGAATCTTGTGCACTGGGCCTCTAGTTGATTATATTTTTCTATGCTGTACTTTATACCCCATGTCAAATTATTATTATGTACCAACCCTTACCTCAAACCAGTGCACTTGGATTTAATTTGTTATAAAATGGAATATAAATTAAAATCAAGTATTTAAGAATCAAGCAATATTCAGATTTTCTTTTTTTTTAAGCAAAAAAAGTATCTCAGACAACATGGCAACTCTGGAAGAAATATATATTTTAAAATATTAAAAGTATTATGATAATAACAAATACTTAATGCTTTATGACATGGATATTAACTAAATTAATTGTTATAATCGCCCTCCGAGAAAGATACTATTATTATTCCTATTTTGAAGATGAAGGATAGAGAGGTTAAGTAACTTGCCTATGGCAACAATATTGAGTTAGGATTTGAACTCAGGCAGTCTGGTCTTAGAGTAATGATTACTAGCAATGGTATCAAGATAAATGAAATAAAAATTGATCTCTCTCAGGACTACTACAAAAAGCAATATGAAGAAGAATTGATTCAAAAAGGACTTTACTCAAGAAAGAAAGTAAATCTTTAAAGGATCCTTTAAAACTTTAAGGATTGGAAGCGTGGTGCAGGAACATTCGTGCACTTGGGGCAGGGGGAGGTCTCTCAGCCCAGCCTGCACGCTATCACAATCCGGGACTCCTCAGGTGGGGTCCAGTCCCGTTGCAGCATGGCTCTGATTCCTCAGGCCTGTGGGCCGGTGGAGGGGGCCAAGTACCAAGAGACCAGTCTGAGCAGCATGGCTCTGGTTCCCCCGAGCCTGCGGGCGGGGGTTGGGACCAGAGGCGGTTCGATGGCATGTCTGTGAAATAGGGATAATGCTATTTATTTCATAGACTAGTTGTAATGGTTAAATAGAATCCTTAGTAAAACATTTGATGCAATGTCTGGGCATATTAAGGAATATGGTAACTGTTATTGTTTGATAAGTTAGCAAAAGATTTCTTTTCAGGTCGAAAATGACTTAAAGATATGCTTTTCTTTTTCAAAGATAGACTTTTCAATCGTATAGGAATTTCTGCCATTCACTTTTTCTTTTATTTTAATTTCTGGAAGTTAATTTCCAAATGTTTACAAATTAAACATTATGAAGAATTGCATACAATATGTTTTCCTCATTGCTCATAAGGGATCTTGTACTATCAGAGGATTACAAGGTGATGCTAAGCTGGTGGTTTTCATTCTAGCCTCTGTGTTAGTCCCTGTCACCAAACTACCACACAATTTGGAACATTTGCCAGTGTTGGCTCAAGAGAGGCCAACCGAGACACTAATAGATGCATTTTCTCCATGAGTACACCCTTGGATCACACATAGAATTCCTATTAACAGCAATGAGAGTTAAACTTGTAAATCCCTTATGCATTGATGGGAGAATAGACCTTTTAGTTTACTTAGCCATCTTCCAGTTATTTGGCACTTTCCCCATCCCTTGTGAGTTCTCCAACATTTTCATTAAAGGCTTTTCTATTTTCTATTCTGTTTCATTCAGTTTGGGTTTTAATTCACGTTGGCCTGATGCCTTGGCAGCAATGAATGATTCTAATTGCCTCACTATCTATCTAGTCTGGCCTAATCATAAAGCCTTTCAACTTTTCATTCAAGCTTCCAGCAGTATCAACTACATGGGTCACAAACTTCCCACTCGTATCCTTTCATTGCGTCTTAGCTGCTTACTTCTTATGTATGCAAGAAACTCTAGATAGTTTATCATTATTTCATTCCTTTTCTGTTATAGCATCTTCTCCTTTAAAAAAAAATTTTTTTTTTAAGCAGCACTGCAGAAACATAAAGATGTCGGAGAACTTTTGTCCAGACATTGTGGATACTTTAGTTGTTGTGTATTTGAGTAAATTATAGTAAAGTGTTAGACACTAGAAAGTTTTAAATATCCTTCCATGTTTATTCTGTTACTTCTTTAACTGTAGTCAGCTCCACTTCCTTCTCTACCTACTGAAATGCATGTTTTTCCTTTTCAATCCTGAAGGTACTCACAGCAGGAGAATCATAATGGTAAAGTGAAAATAAAGGTTCTGCTTTGAACCCATGTGGTTTTTCAGGCAGACAGGGAGGCTGCTCCAGTACTTTGTATAATATGGCTGGCCTATCTGATTCTGTGTGGCAATGCTCATTTTAGAGATTTTATAGGAACCTTTTTCATATAGAAAAAAAAAAGTACTTTAAACAGCCCTAAAAATTTAAAAGTAAAGGATAATACACTAGTTGATTATGAAATACTTTACATTTTTGCCTTCTTCCCCCTCCTTTTAGAAAATGTATTCTAAAAATTAAAAAAATCTTTTTATTATAGAGAATTCCAGTATTTTGTATAATGAATTCCCATTTACCCATCAATTGATATAGCTAAAGATTTATCATACTTAGGAGGTGTTTTGTGGTAAGATTATTTGAAATGTAATATTGTGTACTTTCATGATGTCTGTCTGTCTCTTTTTATGTCTGCCAAAAGAGATACCACTTTTTGTGTCTCTCTATCAGCCAAGAGATTACACCTAGAACTATTAATCTATTAGAATTTGCAAATGGGATTTAAAAATTCGATCATTCTTTCACTTATTACCTAGAATACTTATATAAAGTATTACTCTCACTATTTGGTTACAAGGTAAATGAATCCTTCCCCTTTATGTGCCAGTTTTTATTTTTATTTTTTTGTTTTATTTTTTAAAATATGTTTTATTGATTTTTCACAGAGAGGAAGGGAGAGGGATAGAAAGTCAGAAACATCGATGAGAGAGAGACATCGATCAGCTGCCTCCTGCACACCCCACACTGGAGATATGCCTGCAAGCAAGGTACATGCCACCAACCGGAATCGAACCCGGGACCTTTCAGTCCGCAGGCCAACGCTCTATCCACTGAGCTAAACCAGTCTCAGCTGTGCCAGTTTTTAAAATAAGTTGTCTCCCTCAATATTTTTCAAAGGTGACCAATGAGTTTATTTTAATAATGTGAATGTATGGGTTTAAACTTATTTGATGTGTTATAATCCATTAGTTATTATCAACTAGAGACCTGGTTTATGAAACTTGTGCATGGAGCAGGGTGTCCCTTCAACCCAGCCTGCACCCTCTCCAATCTGGGACCCCGCAGGGGATGTCTGACTGCCGATTTAGGTCCAAGTTCTGGGATCGGGCCTAAACTAGCAGTCGGACATCCCTCTCACAATCCTGGACTGATAGCTCCTAATTGCTCACCTGTCTGCCTGCCTAATATCCCCCAATTGCCCCCCCTGTTGGACTGGTTGCCCCCAACTGCACCTCCCACCAGCCTGGTCAACCCTAACTGCTCCCCTACCCACTCTCCCCCGCCAGTTTGGCTGCCTGCTACTGCCCCTCCTTTGCTAGCCTGGTCACCCACAACTGTCCCCTCCTGCCAGCCTGGTTACCCCTCACAGGCCCCCCACCGGCCTGGTTGCCCCATGTAGCTTGCTTGTTCAGTCGTTTGGTCGCCACTCACTAACCCCCCTGCTGGCCCGGTCATAAGCAGCCATCTGGTTAGGGCATGATGGTCAATTTGCATATTACCTCTTTATTATATAGGATTTGTCCCACATCCACTCAGGATGGCCTATTCAGTATAAATCTTGAGTGCTTTTGGCAGGAGTCCTGTAGCCTTTGATAGCATCATTTCCTTTCTTGTATTACAATATATTTCAGCCTCATCTTGAATTCTAAATGGTTCATCTAATTTCCATTTCCCACTTCTTACATGAAATCAAATAGTTCATTTTGGTGTGAAATGGAAATTGAAACCACAGTTTGGATGCTAAAAGTGCTCATTATTACTAAGAATTTCATACACACACACACACACACACACACACACACACGTAATGAAATTATAAAATAAATTATGTTGTGGGTTTGTACTGGTATTTCCAGTTTTATTTAACTGTCTTCAGTCTTAAATTTGTATTAGCTTTTTCTTATGCTAAAAGTCTCCATGTCCTCTTATCCTTCAAATGTTTTCTACCTTAGTTGTCTAATTACTTGCTTCTTCCCCCCACCCATAATATACTCACAAGAGTTTCACAATAAAAATACTAATAGTGCTACCAGCGATATGATCATTGAAAACATTTTAAGATTTCCTTACTGTGGGAACCTCTTTCATGTCCCGCGTGGTTCAGGGTTCCCACTCAGGGTTTGGAGGAGGCTGCACGCAAATGAAGAGAGAGACTAGAAAAGTATTAATTTGGGAATATCGGGGGGCCAGGCGGGGGCCTTCCTCTAGTGGAAAGACTACAGTCTTCCTTTGGCCTTACTATCCCGTTTATTAAAACTATGGGATACACCTATGACCTTTAGGCAGGAAATTTACATAAGACAAACAGGTAGAGGCTGCTTCAGCAAACAATGTTTCAACTAAACAGTGAGTGATTAGCTCTGACTTTTCAGAGCAATTAAGGTTGACCAGCCTTCTAGTTTCCTGTCCACATCTTTCTATTAGTGAGACAATGTTTGGTTTCCGGCACCTTACAATTTTTTCATCCTTAGGATATATCCCATTCAGTTGAATCACTGTGTTTTAAAGCTGTGTGGAATGAATGGGTCTTTCTTGGTGGTTGTACTATCAACTGGAATGGTAGGCAGAATAATGGCCTCCTTATGATGTCCATGTCCTAAACTCTGAAACCTATGAATATACCGTACATGGCAAAAGCGACAGATGTGATTAGTTAAGGGCTTGAGATGGGGAGACTTTCCTGGATTATCTAGGTGGGTTTAGTATAATCACAAGGGTTTTTAAAAGTGCAAGAAGTAGAATAAGAGGTTGAAGTGATACCATGTGAAAAGAAATCAACACACTTTTACAGGCTTTGAAGATAGAAGCTGTCAGTGACAATATATAGTATTATTTTTCCATAATTAGAATACAGTGGTCTGGTAATTTAAGGCTTAAAAATGAGCCTTGTGCCTGTTGCAATAAAATGTAACAATACACTTGCAAAATTTTTACTTAGCATGCTTATAATTCCAGGGTTTGGTCCAAGGGAGCATTGTTCATCAGATAAGGGCATCTACTCTTCAGATGGTTAATTGAACATTGTAAGAAATTACCTTCCCCTTGTAACCAATAATCGCCCCCAACTGCACCCCCCCACCAGCCTGGTCGTCCCTAACTGCCCCCCTCCCGCCGGCTTGGCTGCCTCTTACTGCCTCTCCCCTGTTGGCCTGGTCACCCACAACTGCCCCTCTTGCCAGTTTTGATAGTAATAAATGGGTACTCTATTCTCCCCTTGAAATTTTATGGATTTTCCACCAGACTAGCTTCAGGGCCCATACATGGCTTTAGACATTTTCCTCCAATATTTCTGGATATTTCCAGTGTGCATGCCATAGGCCACATTTATTATGCAATGTGACCTCTGCCTCTGTACTTTCATTGGGTGAGTCAGAATAGAATGGTACAAAAGTATTCTGAAAGCCATTCCTATAGTGAGATGGCTAGCAGTAACTCATGAAACCGACCACATGTATATGTCCTTCATGCTGCTTCCTCTTAGCAGGATCCTCAACATACCTGCAGCCACTCTTTTCCAAAATGAGAAGAGTGGTGGAAGAAAAGTGGAGTAAAATGAGACAGTGGTCCTATTAATTGTGGTTAAAATGTAATACTTTTGCAAATTTTACAAAATTATTGCCATGTGAACCTGTTGCTAAAACTTCTTCCAGAAATTATATTAGTTCCTTATTGATGCAGTAGCAAACCATCACAAACTTGATTGCTTAAAACAACTCAAATTATCCTCTTACAGTTCTGAGGTCAGAAGTTTTAAGTGGTTTCACTGGTCTGGAATCAGGTGTCAGTTGGTTTGCATTTCTTTTGCCATAATTAGAATACAGTGGTCTGGTAATTTAAGGCTTAAAAATGAGCCTTGTGCCTGTTCCAATAAAATGCAACCATACATTTTATGGGAGAATCTATTCCTTTGCCCTTCCAGGTTCTAGAGACTGTCTTCATTTTCGATTCCTGGCTCCATCTTTTAAGCTAGTGACAAGTCTTTCTTTTTATTCTCAAGCTCCTGCTTCCCTTTTAGAAGGGTCTTTGCGATTACACCAGGTTCGAGGTAACTTCTCATTTCAAGATCCTTAATTTAATTACATTTGCAAAGTAACATATTTAATATAGCCACAGTTCTGGGGATGAGGCATGGACATCTTTGGAGGCCACATGCAGCCTACCACACTGCAATGCAGAGCCCAGAAATGAAAAACACTTCATTAGTGGTCTTTATTAAATGTACTTTTAAATATTTTGTTTTATTGTCATGAATTATAGATAGCTGTTTTCCATTTTTGTTTCTAGATTGTTGTGTTATGGAGATTTACTGATTTTTGTATAGATCCTTCTCAAATGTAATATTAAAAAGTCATAAAACATTTCATTATCAATTCTATTTTATTTTCATTACAATTTATTTATTCTTTCTAGATACATAATTATATCAGCAAAAGCATTTTTTTTGTCCTTACAAATTATTTGATTTTTTTTCTTATTGCACTCATAATCTGCATCCAATGCCCAGGTTTTGCTGAAATATATTCTACTTTAGTTGCAGATTATTATTATATTTTCCACAGTACTCTGTCTCTTCTATTTTAAAAACTCTTATTTAGCACTTATATTAGAAATGTTTGTCACTTTGTTATTATCTGAGTTAATAAATAGAAACTATTTTGGTGCTTTTTAACCTGGGGACTATTATGCTGCCTAAGAAGCACTTGGCAATGTCTGGAGACATACTTGTTTTTCACAATTAGGAAGGGGAGAGGCTACTGACATCCAGAAGCCAGAGCCATGTCAAACATCCCACAATGTACAGGCTCCCCCCGCTCCCTCCTATAATGATCGAGTCCTCATGCCAAAGTTGAGAACCCCTGAGCAATATGCATTATAAAATTCATTGCTTATCTCTTTCCTCCTCTGTCATTTTCTTGTATTTTAAATGTCGTTATTCTGATACAAGTGTTGTTTTGTTAGAGTACTATCTTGAATATTTTTTCCTTGGAAGGCTTATGTCTGTCTGTGTTCTTATATATCTGCAAGCATCTTTATTATGCTTGGCAAGTGAATGGTATAATTTTTCCATTGTAAATAACTTGTTTTTGAATGATATCTTGGCTAGGTATAGGATTTTTGAATTATATTTCCTCTCAGTATTCTGTCAATGTTGTATTCTTTCTATTTCCCGATGTTGCTGATGCCAATTTGATGTTTTTCTCTTTATGAATAACTCTGACACTTGTTATACAGTTCTTTTTCTTGTTCTTGAAATTTGTGACTTTTATTAAGATATGCCAAGGTATATTCCCTTCCTCCCTTCCTCTTTCTGTCCCTCTTTCCCTCCCTTCTTCTCTTCCTCACTTCTTCCCATACTTCCTTAGTCAGTGAGCTTTTATAAAATATATATTTTATTGATTTCTTTACAGAGATGAAGGGAGAGGGATAGAGAGTTGGAAACATTGATGAGAGAAGGACATTGATCAGCTGCCTCCTGCACACCACCCACTGGGAATGTGCCCGCAACCAAGGTACATGCCCTTGACCGGAATCGAACCTGGGACCCTTCAGTCTGCAGGCCGACGCTCTATCCACTGAGCCAAACCAGTTCGGCATTAGTAAACTCTTAATTGTAAGCTTGAATCTCTTTTTATTCCAGGCAAAGTTATTTCTTTTATTTCTGAAATTATTATCTCTCATGCTTCAATTTCTTTTTCTGGAGTTTCTATTATTCATATTTTAGGCCCATTGCATCTGTTCTCCAAGTTTCTAAACTTTTCCATCATGAATTTTATTATGCTTTTGTTTTTCCCCCTGAACCAAACAGTAGCTCTTAAAATTTTATAAATTAAATTGAGATTTACATACAGTGAAATGTACATATTTTAAGTGTATAGATGTATAAGTTTTGACAATAACTTACACTCTATCCTTGAAGCAGTGATACAGAGCATTTTTTATCATCCCAGAAAGACATTTCCTTCCCAGATATTTCCAAGTCACCCACCAGACCCCACCTGATTTCTTTCAAGTTAGATTAGTTTTGCCTGTATTAGAATTGCATGTGAATAGAATCACAGTGTCTAGCTTCTTTTATTATGCTTCTAGAACAGTGGTTCTCAACCTTTTTAATGCTGCAATCCTTTAATACAGTGAACCCCCCAACCATAAAATTATTTTCGTTGCTACTTCATAACTGTAATTTTGCTACTGTTAATGAATCATAATGCAAATATCTGTGTTTTTCGATGGTCTTAGGTGACCCTGCTAGTGGTTCTCAACCTGTGGGTTGCGACACACTGGGAATGGAGCCCCACACCCTGGGCATGTGCCCTGACTGGGAATCAACCCATGACCTCCTGATTCATAGGTCTATGCTCAACCACTGAGCCATGCTGGCTGGGCTACAATACTTTTTTAAAGTCTTACTACTTCTTACAGATTTCAACATGTTATTATTCTTTTTGGCTCTTATTGACACTTAAGGGTCCTTGAAGATTCATCTTCTTTTAGAGTATCAGTCCTCTTCTGGTTGTAATATTGTCCAACCTAGACACTAGGGAATATAAATTCAACTTTCTACCATTTTTCATTTCACTGTATCCAGTCTTTAAAACCTCAGTTCATGAACAATCTAAAACCTGTCTTCTCTATTCCAATGTAAGGGAATCTGGAAAAAATAATCACAACCATTGATATTAGTGTTAAAAATAATAGAAATGTGAATGTTGTTAACATAAATAATAATCCATACTTATTTTTATTTATAACATAAACCAAATCAATTATTTTTTTAAAAAAAATTGATTTTTATTGATTTTTTTTACAGAGAGGAAGGGAGAGGGATAGAGAGTTAGAAACATCGATGAGAGAGAGACATCAATCAGCTGCCTCCTGCACACCCCCTACTGGGGATGTGCCCACAACCAAGGTACATGCCCTTGACTGTAAAGGAACCTGGGACCCTTCAGTCTGCAGGCTGATGCTCTATCCACTGAGCCAAACTGGTCTTGGCCAAACCAATTCTTTATGGAAACCCAAGTTTTCATGATACTATCCCACAACAAAAATTGTTTGTAAAGTATACACCAAGAGAACCTATAATAAAAAAGCATAATATGCTAATTGGACCGGATGTCTTTCCAGATGACCTTTTGGATGAAGCTGGGGCTACGAGGAGGGAAGCCCAGGTTCTGGGTCCCAGAGGGAAACTGGTGCCGGCAGCTATGGGAAGGAAGGCTTACTTTTGCATGAATTTTGTGCATCGGGCCTCTAGTAAACTATAATGTGTTGGTCATACTGTAAACAAAATAATGAATATATTAAAGCTGTGTCATAACACACAATTTTACCTCCATAAAGATTATTTTAGAGGACACAACATGCAATTTTACCTCCATAAAAATTATTTTAGGGGACACAACATGCAATTTTACCTCCATAAAGATTATTTTAGGGGACCCACATAATATGATCTAGCTACAATAGGGTTGTCCATTTAACTAATTAATCTATGGAACAATTTTTTAAATCATATAGCATTCCTCGTTGCAAACAAGAGAAAATTTACTTTGTCTAATTTAGAAGAAAAAATAAGAATTTGTTGGAAGGATATCACATAGGACTAATATGCAAAGGACACTTATTGAACTGCTGCCCTTAGATAGACTCTGATACTTTCTCATTATGCTGATTCTCGTTCTCCCACTACTACTGTGGCAAGTAATCTGATTGTCTTTGCATCTTACTTTAGTTTTTCATGACACAAAGTTGCAGGATAATAAGTCATATAATTAATCAAGTCTAGATTACATAAATGCTTCTATTTTCTAGAGAGTGCTCTTTAGTATTTGTAAGGGGAAGTAGAACCTCGACTCTCCTCTAGTTTGGGATTCCCCTAATAGAGAAAGGTATTTGGATGTTGAACTGCCAAAAATAGTGAATGTCCACTCTGTCCTTGAAGCAGTGAACCTTAAATATTGTTTTTCTTGGCCAAGATGTGACGAAATTGTTAAATTTTATTTTTAATAGATAACATGGTCATATGGTTCAAAAATAGTATGCAATCTCCTCCTACCCCATCTCTCCAGTGATCTTTCCACCATAGTTAACCACTTAAATTGGTTTTTGTATTTCCTTCCAGAATTATTTTTATGCAAATATAAACAAATGTACAGATATATAGTTTTGTTTACCCCTTTTTAAAAAACACACAAGTAGAATACTATATTCACTTTTTTAGACTTTGTTTCTTTTTAAACTTGATATTGGAGGATTTTATATAGGAGTATGTAAAAACTTTCCCATTATCTTTTTTTTAAAGAGCATCCCATTATGTTGATGTATCATAATGTTTAAAAACCTAGGTACTTTTTAGAAAGATATTTGAGTTGTTTCCTATCTTTAGCTATTATATACAATGTTGTAAGTCAATATCTATATAAATTATTTTGCATATATGTAAGTCTATGTGTAGACTATATCCCTGGAAGTGGAATTGTTGAGTTAATGGGTGTATGCTTTGTAAATCTGATAAATATTACTAAATTATACCTCTTAATACTTTCACCAGTGTTATATTAGGTCTTCTATTTTCCTAGTCTCTCCAGCAGTGATTTTATTACAATTTTGAATTAAAAAATCTGTTAGATTAAAGTGGTATCTGATCATAGTTTAATATATTTAATTGGTTCATCTTGCCTTGGGTGAGGTTGAGAAATTTGTATATTTAAAAACATTTTTATATTCTTTGGAACTTACTTGATCTTATCTTTGGCTCTTTTTGCCTTTGGGTATGGATCTTCTTCTTATCAATTTTTATAAACTCTATGAATTTGTGAGATTAATCATTTGTGAATGATATGAGATGCAAGTATTTTTTAACCTGTTTGTCATCATCTAATGACTTTGCTTATGGTATTTGTGCACCATTGAAAATATTTGCTTTTTAATTTTAATTTTTACTGTGGTTTCTGGATTTTGAGTTGTGGTACTATTATGGCTTAAGGTTTTAAAAATTTGATAATTTTTAAATTTATGTAGGTGTACAATGTGAAGTATAATATATATATTGATCGAGTGATCACCATCTCCCAAGATTATGAAATAGTATATCCCTTTTTAATTTTTTAATTTTTTAAATTTTACATATATTAGTACATATATCTCCTCCCCCCACCCCACCGCCATGACCTTCCCCAACCCCCCCTACCCTCTGTCTCATGCCCTCATATCCCTCTCCCCCCTCAGTGTCGTGTGTCCACTGGGTTGCTTATATGCATGCATACAAGTCCTTTGGTTGATCTATTTCCCTCCATCCACAATGTAATTTGGTTATAAATTTGACAGTCTGTTCAGTGCTTTACTGCCTCTGTACCTCTCTTTTTATTCATCAGGTTATAATGTTCCTTATTTTTCATAAATGAGTGAGATCATGAGGTATTTTTCTTTCATTGCCTGGCTTATTTCACTTAACATAATACTCTCCAGGTCCATCCATGCTGCTGCAAATGGCAAGAATTCCTTCTTTTTTATAGCAGCGTAATATTCCATTGTGTAGATGTACCATAGTTTTCTAATCCACTCATCTGCTCATGGGCATTTAGACTGTTTCCAAAACTTAGTTATGGTGAATTATGCTGCTATGAACATAGGGGTGCATATATCCATTCTGATTGGTGTTTCTAGTTTCTTGGGATATAATCCTAAAAGTGGGATTACTGGGTCAGATGGGAGCTCCATTTTTAGTTTTTTGAGGAAACTCCATACTGTTCTCCACAGTGGCTGCACCACTCTGTTTTCCCACCAGCAGTGCACCAAGGGTTCCTTTTTCTCCACATCCTTGCCAGCACTTGTTGTTTGTTGATTTGTTGATGGTTGCCATTCTGAAAGGTGTGAGATGGTACCACATTGTCATTTTGATTTGCATCTCTCGGATAATTAGTGACTTTGAGCATTTTTTTTAATTTTAATTAAATCTTTATTATTCAGATTATTACATTTGTTTCTCTTTTTTCCCCCTCCATAGTTCCCCTCTGCCTGGCTCCCAACCCTCCCGTTACCCTTACCTCCCTCCCATTGACCTCATCCATAGGTGTATTTTTGTCCAGTCTCTCTCTGTACACCCCTCACCCCTTTCCCCCTGAGAATTATCAGTCCACTCCCTTTCTGTGCTCCTGATTCTATTATATTCACCAGTTTATTCTGTTGATCAAATTTTTAATTCACTTAATTTTTAGATTCATTTGTTGATAGATATGTATTTGTTGTTCATAATTTTTTGAATTTTACGTTTTTCTTCTTCCTCTTCTAAAAGAGTACCTTTCAGCATTTCATATAATACTGGCTTGGAGTTGATGAACTCCTTTAGCTTTTTATTCTCTGTGAAGCTTTTTATCTGCCCTTCAATTCTGAATGATAGCTTTGCTGGATAGATTATTCTTGGTTGTAGGTTCTTGCTACTCATCACGTTGAATATTTCTGGCCACTCCTGTCTGGCCTGCATCGTTTCTGTTGAGAAATCAGCTGACAGTCATATGGGTGCTCCCTTGTAGGTAATGAACTGTTTTTCTCTTGCTGCTTTTAATATTCTCTCTTTGTCTTTTGCTCTTGGTATTTTAATGATGATGTGTCTTGGTGTGGTCCTCTTTGGATTCCTTTTATATGGGGTTCTGTGTGCTTCCTGGACCTGTAAGTCTATTTCTTTTACCAGATGTGGGAAGTTTTCAGTCATTATTTCTTTAAATAGGTTTTCAGTATCTTGCTCTCTCTCTTCTTCTGGCACCCCCACAATTCTGATGTTGGTATGCTTGAAGTTGTCCCAGAGGCTCCTTACATTATCTTCACATTTTTGGATTCTTTTCTCTTCTTGCTTTTCCAGTTGAGTGTTTTCTGCTTCTTTATATTTCAAATTTTTGACTTGATTCTTGCCTTTCTCTAGTCTGCTGTTAGGACTCTGTATAATATTTTTTATTTCAGTAAGTGTATGTTTAATTTCTAGTTGGTCCTTTTTCATCTCTAGTTGGTCCTTTTCCATCTCTAGTTGGATTTTTTGCATCTCTAGTTGGTCCTTTTTCATCTCCTCTTGGCTTTCGCTAACTTTATCCAACTTTTCTAGGATATTCCTGAAAAACCTTATAAGCGTGGTTTTGAACTCTATATCCAGTCGTTTGTTTTCCCCCATTTCTTTTGTTTGTGATCCCTTCCCTTGTCTCGGCATTTTCACTTTGCTAGAAGAACTTCTGTGTTGGATTCAGCCTTATGATACCAGACTTGCAAAACTGCAGAAGCCTCTCTGTTGAGCTTGGGATGGGTGGAATCTTCGGGCTTAAGGGACCTCCTTGCCTTCCAGTCGGCCCCGCCCTCCACGGCCCTTGAGTCTCACATGACTATGTAATAACTGGAGCGGTCCTTGTGCCCGTACATGGTGCCTCTAGGTCCCCAGGGTTTCACCCGAAACTGGGGCTTAGTGGAGTCAGAAGTGGCACAGTTGGGAGGGTCTGTCTCCCGCCCACTTGCGAAAGCCAGCGGCAAAATTGGCAGTCTGTTCTCTGCGCCCAGTGCTGTGCGTGCCACCAGACCTCTGATCTTTTGCGACTCCCCTAAATTTCCGTCCACCTCTCCCTTTCCACAGTCCAAACTCCCCCTATATGAGTTTCGGCTGGATCTGGGGTTTAGTGTCATAGGATAAGGGGTTCAATGCCTTTGAGAGTCTCCGTTTCCCTCCTGCCAGAGAAAACCAGCCAGGTACTCTGGCACCGTTCAGTACCTCAGCTTTTTGCAGCTCCTCTGGGTCTCTTGAGCCCCTCTCTTTCCCTCTAGTTGTAGAATTTCCATTCTGCCAGCTTTCCTGTGGTTCTGGATGATGTCTGTTCTTTTAGTTGTAGTTTTGAAATTTTTGTGCGAGGCAGCAGTGTAGGTGTTTACCTATGCCGCCATCTTGGATTCTCCCTGAGCATTTTTTCATATGTCTCTTGGCCTTGCTTCTGTCTTCTTTCAAAAAGTGATTATTTAGGTCCATTGCTAATTTTTTAATTGGATCATTTATCTTCTTTTTATTTTAAGTTCTATAAGTTGCCTGTAGATATTGGAGATTAAACCTTTGTCAGTGATAACATTTGCAAATATTTTCTACCATACACTGGGCTTTCTTGTTGTTTTGTTGATGGTTTCATTTGCTATGCAAAAGCTTTTTATTTTGATGTAGTCCCATTTGTTTACTTTCTCTTTGTTTCCATTGCCCTAGGAGCAGGATCGGTAAAGAAACTGCTTTGGCATATATCTGAGATTTTTCTGATGGTGGATTCCTCTAGTATTTTTATGGTTTCCAGTCTTAAATTTAAGTCCTGTATCCATTTTGAGTTAATTTTTGTGTATGGTGTAAGTTGGTGGTCTAGTTTTATTTTATTTTTTTGCATGTACCTGTCCAATTTTCTCAACACGATTTATTGAAGAGACTGTCTTGACTTCATTGTATGTTCATGCCTCCCTTGTCAAATATTAATTGAGCATAATTGTGGTTTGGGTCGATTTCTGGATTCTCTATTCTATTCCATTTGTCTATTTGTTTGTTTTTGTGCTAATACTAGGTCGTTATGAGAACAGTAGCTTTGTAATGCACCTTGAAATCTGGTATTGAGATTCTACCTATAGCTGTAGCTATTTGGAATTTTTTTATATTCCAGATGAATTTTTGGAAAGTTTTTTCTAGGTCTGTGAAATATGTCTTTGGTATTTTAATGGGGAGTACAATGAATCTATAGATTGTTTTGGGAAGTATGAACGTTTTAATGATGTTGATTTTACCAATCCATGAACGTGGTAAGTTCTTCCATCTGTTTACATCTTCCTCTATCTCTTTTTTCAGTGTCCTATAGTTTTTTGCACATAGGTCTTTTACCTCCTTTGTTAAGTTTATTCCTAAGTATCTTAATTTTTTTTTAAAATATACTTTTATAGATTCTTTACAGAGAGGAAGGGAGAGGGATAGAGAGAAACATCGATCAGCTGCCTCTTGCATGCCCCCCACCAGGGATGTGACCACAACCAAAGTTCATGCCCCTGACTGGAATCGAACCTGGGACCCCTCAGGCTGTAGGCCAATGCTCCATCCACTGAGCCTAACCGGCTTTGGCAAAGTATCTTAAATTTTTTGATGTGATGGTAAGTGGGATTGCTTTATTAGTCTCTCTTTTTTAAATTTAATAAATCTTTATTGTTCAGATTATTACATTTGTTCCTCTTCCCCCCACACCCTCATAGTTTCCCTACACCTGGCTCCCATCCCTCCCTCTGCCTTTACCTCCCCCCGCATTCTCCTCATCCATAGGTGTATGATTTTTATCTAGTCTTTCCCTGCATGACCCTCACCCCTTTTCCCCTGAGAATTTTCAGTCCACTCCCTTTCTATGCCCCTGATTCTATTACATTCACCAGTTTATTCTGTTCATCAGATTTTTTATTCACTTGATTTTTAGATTCACTTGTTGATAGATATGTATTTGTTGTTCATAATTTTTATCTTTACCTTTTTATTCTTCTTCCTCTTCTTAAAGAGTACTTTTCAGCATTTCATATAATACTGTTTTGGTGCTGATGAACTCCTTTAGCTTTTTCTTATCAGTGAAGCTCTTTATCTGACCTTCAATTCTGAATTATAGCTTTGCTGGGTAGAGTAATCTTGGTTTTGGTTCTTGCTGTTCATCACTTTGAATATTTCTTGCCACTTCTATCTGACCTGCATAGTTTCTATTGAGAAATCAGCTGCCAATAGCATGAGTAGTTAACTTGTAGGTAATTAATTGTTTCTCTTGCTGCTTTTAATATTCTCTCTTTGCCTTTTGTTCTTGGCATTTTAATTATGATGTATCTTGGTGTGGTCTTCTTTGGATTCCTTTTATTTGGGGTTCAGTGTGCTTCCTGGACTTGTAAGTCCATTTCTTTCACCAGGTGTGGGAAGTTTTCATTCATTATTTCTTCAAATAGGTTTTCAGTATCTTGCTCTCTTCTTTTTCTGCATTCCCATAATTCTGATGTTGGTATGCTTGAAGTTGTCCCAGAGGCTTCTTACATTATCTTCACATTTTTAGATTCTTTTTTCTTTTCCAGTGGAGTGTTTTCTCCTTCTTTGTATTTTAAATCTTTGACTTGATTCTTCCATTCCTCTAGTCTGCTGTTTGGTCTTTGTATAATATTTTTTATTTCATTTAGTGTATGTTAAGTTTCTAGTTGGTCTTTTTCATCTCCTCTTGGGTCTTGCTAAGTTTATCAATTTTTTTCTAGGTAATTCTTGAAAACCCTTATAGCTGTGGTTTTGAACTCTATATCCAGTCATTTGTTTTCTTCCATTTCTTTCATTGTGATCTGTTCCTTTGTCTCTGCATTTTTGCTATGCCTGAAGAACTCTGCTGAAGTCAGCATTATGATGCAAGACTTGCAAAATTGCAAAAGCCTCTCTGTTGAGCTTGGATGGGATAGAGTCTCAGGGCTGAGCAGACAGCCTTGGCTTCCAGTCAGCCCCACCGTACATGGCTCCTGGGTCTCAAGTGTCTCTTGGTAACTGCTGCAGACCTCTCTGGGCACATGCACACGTGTGCCACTAGACCTCTGCCTTTCCGGTTCCTGTGCACTCTGGGACCCGTATGAGTCTGGGTCCTCAGGGTCTCACCCGAAACTGGGGTTCAGTGCAATCAGAAGTGGAGTTCAGCACAGTTGGGACACTCTGTCTCCCACCCACTAGAGAAAGCCAGCAGCACAATCAGCAGTCAGTCCTTTCTGCGTGCAGTGGTATGCACGCTCCCAGAGCTCTGCCTTATGTGGCTCCCCTAAATTTCTGTGTACTCCTCCCTTTTCACGACAGTTCAGACTCCCCCTGTATGAGTCTTTCCCAGACCTGGGGTTCAAGTGCAGTCGGGACTGGGACTTAGTGTAGTTGGGAGTATCTGTCTTCCTCTTGCCAGAGGAAGCCAGCCAGGCACTCTGCTGCCCCCCTTTTCCACACATGTCTTTGTACCTCAGCTTTTTGTAGCTCCTCTGAATCTTTGTGAGCCCCTCTTTTTCCTTCTAGTTGTAGAATTTTCACTCAGCCAGCTTCCCTGTGGTTCTGGATGATGTCTGTTCTGTCCTTTAGTTGTAGTTTCAAAATTGTTGTGCAAAGCAGCGGTTTAGGTGTTCACCAATGCTGCCATCTTGGTTTCTCCTAATCTCTCTTTCTGTATGTTCACAATTTGTGTATAGAAGTGCCATAGATTTCTTGGGGTTAATTCTGTATCCTACTACATTGCTGAATTTATTTATTAAGTCTATTAGTTTTTGGATGGAGTCTTTTTTTTTTATGTACAATATCATGTCGTCTGGAAATAAGGACAGCTTTACTTCTTTTCCAATTTTGACGCCTTTTTTTTCTTCTTCTTGTCTAATTGCAATGGCTAATACTTCCAGTACTATGTAAAACAGGAGTGGTGAGAGTTGGCATCCCTGTCTTGTTCTTAAGGGAAATGGTTTTAGTTTTTGAGTAAGATGTTTGCTTCGGGTTTATCATATATGGCTTTTATTATGTTGAGGTATGATCCTTCTATTTCCACCTTGTTGAGAGTTATTTTTATAAAAAAATGGTTTTGGATTTTGTCAAATGCTTTTTCTGCATCAATTGATATGACTATGTGATTTTTATCTCTTATCAATTTGTTTATGTGATGTATCACGTTTATTGATTTGCAGATATTGTACCATCCTTGCAAACCTGGCATAAATCCTGCTTGATCATGGAGTATTATCTTTCTGATTTACTGCTGGATCTGATTTGCTAGAATTTTGTTGAGGATTTTGGCTTTATGTTCATGAGGGAAATTGGCCTGTAATTCTTTTACATTGTGTTGTCTTTATCTGGTTTTGGTATTAGGGTGATCCTGGCTTAATAGAAGGAGCTTGGAAGTGTTACTTCCTCTTGAATTTTTTGGAATAGTCTGAGGAGAATAGGTTTTATTCTTCCTTAAACGTTTGGTAAAACTCCCCTGTGAAGCTATCTGGACCCCGGCTTTTGTTTGCTGGAAGTTTTTTGATGACTGCTTCAATTTCTTCCATAGTTATTGGCCTATTGAGATGTTTAGATTCTTTCTGATTGAGTTTTGGAAGGTTATATTTTTCTAGGAATATGTCAGTTTCCTCCAGGTTGTCCATTTTGTTGGAATAGAGTTGTTCATAGTATTTTTTAACAAGTAATTTGGTGGAGTCTGTTGTTATTTCTTCTTTTTCATTTCTCCTCTTTCATTTCTGATTTTGTTTATTAGTGTCCTGTCTTTTTGCTTCTTGCTGAGCCTTCCTAGAGGATCATCAATCTTGTGTTTCCTTTCAAAGAACCAACTCTTGGTTTTGTTGATCTTTCTTATTGTTTTTTTTTGGTCTCAATGTAGTTTATCTCTGCTCTGATCTTTATTATTTCCTTCCTTCTGCTTACACTGGGATTTTCTTGTTGCTTCTTTCTAACTATTTGAATTGTAGGTTAGGTAATTTATTACCATTGTTTCTAGTTTTTTTTTTTTTTTTTGCAGTAGCTTGTAGAACTATGAACTTCCCTCTAAAGAGTGCTTTAGCTGTGTCCCATAGATTTTAGATTGTTGTGTTTTCATTGTCATTTGTTGTCATGATGTTTTTTCTTTTTTTCTTTGATCTCTCTGGTAACCCAGTCATTGTTTAATAGCATGCTGTTTAGTCTCCATGTGTTTGATTTTTTGGATTTTTTTTTGTAATTGATTTCCAGTTTTATGTCACTGTGATATCGATGCTTGATATGACTTACATCTTCTTGATTTTGAAGAGACTTTGCCTATGGCCCAACATATGGTCTATCTTTGAAAATGACCCATGTGCACTTGAGAAGAATGTATATTCTGTGGCTTTCAGTGAAATGTTCTGAAGATGTCAATTAATTCCATCTGGTCTAGTGAGTCATTAAGGATTGATTTTTTTTTGCTGATTTTTTGTTTAGCAGATTTGTCCAGTGGTGACAGTGGGGTATTAAAGTCTCCTACTGTGATGGTATTGCTGTCAATCTCTCCCTTGATATCCTCCAGTTTTTTTTTTTATATATTTGGGTTCTCCTATATTGGGTGCATATATGTTTACCAGAGTTATTTCTTGTTGTTGGATTGCTCCCTTTAGTATTATGAAGTGGCCTTCCTTATCTCTTTTACATGCTTTACTTTGAGACCTAATTTGTCAGATATAAGTATTGCTGCCCCAACTTTTTTTTTTATCCTCAGTCTGTGTGCATTTTTTATTTTTGGAGGTCAGTTTCTTGTAGACAGCAGATATATGTGTTATATTTTCTTATCCAATTTGTTACCCTATGTCTTTTGGTGGGGACATTTAATCCATTTACATTTAAAGTTATTATTGATAGGTACTTATTTGTTGCCATTTTTATTCTTTACTCTTTTGTTCCTTTTTGGCTTCCTTTTCCTTCCTCCCTCCCTTCCTTCCTTCCTTCCTCCCTCCCTCCCTCCCTCCCTCCCTCCCTCTCTCTCTCTCTCTCTCTCTCTCTCTCTCTCTCTCTCTCTTTCTTTCTTTCTTTCTTTCTTTCTTTCTCTCCTTCTCCTTCTCCTTCTCCCTTCTTCCTTCTTCCTCCTTCCTCCTGTCCTCCTGTCCTCCTGTCCTCTGTCCTCTTTCTTCTTTCTTCTTTCTTCTTCTTCTTTTTTACAGCAGACCCTTTAGCATTTCTTGCATTGCTGGTTTGGTGGTAATAAATTTCCTAGTCCTTTTTTGTCTGTGAAGCTCCTTATTTCACCTTCAATTTTGATTGAAAACTTTGCTGGATACAGAATTCTTGGATTCAGATCCTTCCTTTGCATGAATTTGTATATTTCATTCCATTCCCTTCTGGCCTCATGAGTTTCTGTTGAGAAATCAGTCGCTAGTTTGATGGGGGTTCCTTTGTAGGTAACTTTCTGTCTTTCTCTAGCTGCTTTTATGATTTTTACTTTATTGTTGGTGTTTGCTAATATAATTATAATGTGCCTTAGCGTTGGTCTTTTAGGGTTTGTTTTATTTGGGCCCTGTCAGCTTCTTGGATTTGTATGGGGTTTTTCTTCCCTATTTGAGGGAAGTTTTCTGTCATTGTTTCTTCAAACAAGTTTTCTATTGTTTGCTCCGTTTCCTCTCCTCTGGAACCCTTATTATGCAGATGTTGTTTTGTTTTGTATTGTCCCAAAGTTCCCTTAGTCTTTCCTCCTGCTTTTTAATTTTTTTCTTAGAAGCTGCTCTACTTGGGTATTCTTTCCTACCTTGTCTTTTAGCTGAATGATGTAGTCCTCTGATTCTTATAGTCTACTCTTGGTGTTTTCTATTGAATTCTTTACAGCAGAGATGAAATTTTTCATTTATTCTTGGTTCTTCTTCATTTCCTCTTGGTTCTTACACATATTTTATAATTTGTCTTCCATTCTTTTCAGCCACTTTATGACCATTTTTCTGAATTCTTTCTCTAGCAGGTTGCTTGCCTCCATTTCGTTTACTTCCTTTTTTGGTGATGGCTGCATTTTTTTCATATGTGGGCTGTTTTTTTGTCTCTTCCTGGTGTTTGGTTATGTAGTTCTCTCTCTCCTTTGTATGGTAGAGTGTAGAGCTCCTCTGAATCCAAGTGTTTGTGCCAATTGGAGACTGGTGGTCGGGTTAGCAGCTGTTCTGTGGGTGCTGCAGTTGTAAATTTTCAGGCTTCTGATAACATCCACTTTCCCCTTCTAGATTGTGTGGTCTCAGCGTCTGAGCTGGTTGCTCCAGGAGGGAACCCAGCACCAGTAGGGACTGCTCGGTCAGTAGTCCTCCACCATCTCCTGGAGTATAGCTGTCCTCAATTCACCAATAAATACTCCCTATGTGACCCTAATCTGTTCTTTCTATCTGCTCCCGGACAAGGCTTGGGTCATGTCTGTCTATTCTGCCGCCATGTTTTCCTCTATTTTCAAATAGTATATCTTGTCCTTTCTACCTTTAGATGCCTACATTTATATATACAAAATTTTTTCAATATATTTTGGACTTATGTCTGGGTTTTTCATTCTATTTCATTGGTGTTGGTCTATTTATGCATTAATGCTATATTTTAAAAATTATTGAGATATTAAGGTAATGCCCAAAGCTATCTATACTAATAAAAGCCTACCCTGTTTCCCTGAATATAAGACATTGTTTTATATTAATTTTTATTCCCAAAGATGTGCTAGGTCTTATTTTCAGGGGATATCTTATTTTTCCATGAAGAAGAATATGGTACACATCTATAAGGTACAATAGTAGTTGTCATCACAAACCAGCTCACTGATTGGTTGCAGCACAGCTGGAGCTGTACAGGCAGTGTGAGGTCTCTTTAAATCAGGAGTCAGACACCTTATGGTAGCTTCGGGGGCCTTATATTCTGGGGAGGCCTTATGTTCAGGGGAAGGCCTTATTATTGGAGAGGTCTTATTTTCGGGGGGATGCCTTATATTACAGCAAGATGCAAAACTGGTAGTAGGTCTTATTTTCGGGCGATGTCTTACTTTTGGGGAAACAGGGTAGGTGATCCTTGTGCCCTTTATGTGATGCCTTCATGTCATCAAAGATGGCCACCACAAGATGGCTGCTCTCACATCATCACAAGATGGCTGGCAGGGAAGAGCCATTGTGGGCAATTGGGCCTACAGGCGAGGGCAGCTAGGGGTGTTCAGGCTGGCATGGGAGCGGTTAGAGGGTGATCAGGCTGGCAGGTAGAAGCGGTTAGGGGCAATCAGGTATGCAGGAAGGTGAGTGGCTGGGATCCAGCAGTCCTGGATTGTGAGAGGGATATCTGATATTCCTCGAAGGTTCCCAGATTGTAGAGGGTGCAAGCCGGGCTGAAGGACCTCCCCCCCCTCCATGCATAAATTTTATTCATTGGGCCTCTAGTTTTGAATAAAACTTGAAGTGGTTTAACACAGTAAAAGTCTGGCTCTAGCTAGTTCGGCTCAGCAGAGAGTGTGTTGGTTTGTGGACTGAAGGGTCCCAGGTTCGATTTCGGTCAAGGGCACATACCCAGGTTGCAGGCTTGATCCCCAATAGGGAGCATGCAGGAGGCAGTCAATGAATGATTGTCTCTCATCACTGATGTTTCTCTCTCTCTCCCTCTCCCTTCCTCTCTGAAATCAATAAACATATATTAAAAAAACAACAACAATGTAGACGTCTGTTTCACTCTCCTACCAATTCTATGAATCTAGTCCTGTCAGTGAATGCCTTTCCTCTATGGACCTTGCATTCAGAGACTCAGGCTTTTGGCTAGCCATTCCATAGATCCTTATTGTCATCTGCATCTAATCAGGAGAAAATTCTAAGAATGTGACAAAACAACATCTCTGCTTTTTAAATCTAGTCTGAGAGGAGACACACTTCTGGTAACATTGATTGGTGAGAACTAGGCATGTCAAATATATAATATTAAAGGCTTGGTGCATGAAATTCATGCATGGAGGAGTGGATACCTCAGCCCGTCTTGCATCCTCTCACAATCTGGAATCCCTCTTGCAATCCCAAACCTCTCACACTCTGGACATCCCTCTTGCAATCCCAAACCTCTGGCTCCTAACTGCTCACCTGTTTGCCTGCCTGATCACCTCTAACCACTCTGCCTGTGTGTCTGATTGCCCCTAACTGCTCGCCTGCCTTCCAGATCACCCCTAAGTACTGTGCCTGCCTGTCTTATTGCCCCTAACTGCTCACCTGCCTGACTGCCTGATTTCCTCTAACTACTTGCCTGCCTTCCTGATTATACCTTACCACTCTGCTTGCCCGCTTGATCACCTGACTACCTTATGGCCTCTAACCGCTCTCCTACCTGCCTTATGGCCCCTAACCACTCGCCTGCCTGCCTGATCACTGCTAACACTCATCTGCCTGCCTGATGGTCCTTAACCACTTGTTGGCCTATCTAATTACTCCTAAGCACTCATCTACCTTTCTGATTACCCCTAACCACTTGTCTGCCTACCTGATTGCTCCTAACTATTGGCCTGCCTGCCTGATTGCCCCTAATCACTCTGCCTGCCTGCTTGATAGCCCCTAATTGCTTGCTTGACTGCCTGATCATCCCTAACTGTCTCTGCCTCAGCCACTGTTGTGGTAGCTTCATCTGGAAGGATGTCTGGAATGACATCTGGAAGGTCATTCGGCTCTCTGCGCTAATTAGCATATTATGCTTTTATTGTTATAGATTTCTCAAGTATGCAATTTCCAAATCTATATTTTTATATATTTTCCTAAGTATTGCTCAAATAATCTGCATTTTTATATGATTGCATTGAGTAGCATATTTAGTTCATGTTAACGAATAGTGGTGGTAGTAGCTTGCTTATTCCTGACTATAATGTTGTCAATACTTCTAATATTTCCTATAAAACATGGTGCAGACTTTGTGGTTACAATAGAAATATTTTATCATATAGGAAGTATTTCTCTATTTTTATCCCATTCTGTTTTTTTCTTTATCCAAAAATAAATTTTCCTAATTCTCTTTAGCACTTTAGAGGTAAACTTTTTAAAAATTAGAACTACTAATAAAATTTATATGTTAAGAGTTTTGAGCTATTCTTGTATTTGTGAAATTAATCCCCCTTGGTCATTTGCAACCAGAGTTGCATTTCTGGAACAAATTTTATTAGGTGTTTCATATATTCATCTTTTAATGCTGAATGATGTTTAGCAGTATTTTATCTAAGAAGAGTTTTGCATACATTTTCTTAAATAATATTAATTTGTGGCTTTCCTTTCTGTGCAGTTTTTGTCAGGCCTGGTATTAATGTTACTAGAGGTCCAGTGCACGAATTTGTGCATGGGTGGGGTCCCTCAGCCTGGCTGGTGATCAGGGTCATCTCACCCAGTCCTGACTGGGGCCAGATGGCTGCGGGGAGAGACCACGGGAGGTTGGATGGCCAGAGTAGGTTGCTGTGGAAACACACTGATCACCAGAGGGCAGCTACTGTGTTGAGCATCTGCTTCCTGGTGGTCAATGTGCGTCATGGCTACCAGCCAGTCTTAACCAGTTATCTGGTCATAATGGCTGCTTAGGTTTTTATATATATAGATAGTTTCATACAAATATATGGAAGTTTTTATTTCTATATCTATGTAGTTGGGAAATTTAAGTAGCATTGGGACCATCTTCCTTTAAAGGTTTCATAAACTTCTTAGAAACTACTGTTCTTTTTTGGGGACGGGCATGAGCAGCATGCTCTTTAGCAGCTTCTCCAATTGCTTCTGTAAAAGTTAATCTGTTAAACAGAGAATTATCAATCAGACCATCAAATCTCAGAGGGAAGATATGGGAGGGTGAGGGTTGAGGAAAATTAACCAAAGGACTTGTATGCATGCATATAAGTCTAACCAATGGACACAGACAACAGGGGGGCAAGAGCATGAGTAGGGGGTGGAGGGCAATGGAGAGATAAGGACACATATGTAATGCTTCAATTAATCAAAAAAGGTCTGTTAAGATTTTCTTTTATTTTGGGTTAAGTTTTGGTAAATTATATTTGAATATGTTTTATTATCATTTTGTTGTTTCTAAAAATTTTTCTATTTTGGTTTATATTTATTCTTTGACTTGACAATTATTTTGTAGGGTTTTAAAGTTTTCAGGTGAAAGAGCCTTTTTATTTCTGATTCTCTTAAGTTCCAATGTTATTACATAGTTGTTAGGCTGTTGTCTGTTTTATTTATGGTTTCTAGAATTTACAGATTGAATGTAAAAGTATATATCCCAATTCAGATGCCATCTATGAGGCCAGATGTTAACAATATTTGAAACATAAGTTTACTCTTTTCACTAAAATTTTGTTTTGAATTGTTACCACTTGGGACTGAAAGAAGAGTCAAGAGCCAGGTTAGGTCTCATACCTCCCAGGCCAGTGGTCTTTCTGCTACAGATAAACTCTATGAAATTAGTATGTCCCATCACCTTAAAAATCAGTACCTGTGAATAGGAATGTTACAGAAATTAACTATGCTTACATAATTAATATTTTTTAATTGTAATTTTTATTTTTTTTATTAATGCGTTACATGTATACATATCTTCCCATTGCCCCCCCTCCCAGGCATACCCTAACACCCCAGTGTCTTGTGTTCATTGGTTATGCTTATATGCATGCATACAAGTCCTTTGGTTGATCTCTTATCTACCTTCCTGCTGTAATTAGACAGTCTGTTTGATGCTTTAATGCCTCTGTATCTTATCTTTTTGTTCATCAGTTTATAATGTACTTTATTATCCACGAATGAGTGAGATCATGTGATATTTCTCCCTCAATGACTGGCTTATTTCACTTAGCATAATGCTTTCCAGTTCCATCCAGGTTGCTGCAAATGGTAAGAATTCCTTCTTTTTTATGGCAGCATAGAATTCCATTGTGTAGATGTACCATAGTTTTCTGACCCACTCATCTTCTGATGGGCATGTAGGCTGTGTCCAAATTGTAGCTATTGTAGATTGTGCTGCTATGAACATAGGGGTGCATAAATCCTTTCTGATTGGTGTTTGTAATTTCTTAAGATAAATTCCTAAGAGTGGGATTACAGGGTCAAATGGGAGATCCATTTTTAGTTTTTTGAGGAAACTCCATACTGTTTTTCACAGTGGCTGCACCAGTCTGCATTCCCACCAGCAGTGCACGAGGGTTCCTTTTTCTCTGCATCCTCGCGAACACTTGTCGTTTGTTGATTTGTTGATGATTACCGTTCTGACATGTGTGAGATGGTATCACATTGTCGTTTTGATTTGCATCTCTCGGATAATTAGTGACTTTGAACATGTTTTCATGTGTCTCTTGGCCTTTTTTCTGTCGTCTTTCAAAAAGGTTCTATTTAGGTCCATTGCCCAGTTTTTTAATTGGATCATTTATCTTCCTTTTATTAAGTTGTATAAGTTTCCTGTAGATGTTGGAGATTAAACCTTTATTAGTGATAACATTTGCACATATGTTCTCCCATACAGTGGTCTTTCTTATTTTGTTGATGGTTTCTTTTGCTGTGCAAAACCTTTTTATTTTGATATAGTCCCATTTGTTTATTTTTTCTTTAGCTTCCATTGCCCTTGGAGCAGTATCAGTGAAGAAGCTCTTTCGGTATGTGTTTGAGATTGTGCTGCCCGTGGATTCCTCTAATATTTTTATGGTTTCCCGTCTAATGTTTAAGTCCTATATCCATTTGGAATTTTTTTTTGTGTATGGTGTAAGTTGGTGTTCTAGTTTAATTTTTTTTGCATGTATCTGTCCAATTTTCTCAACACCATTTATTGAAGAGGCTGTCTTGACTTCATTGTATGTTCATACCTTCTTTGTCAAATATTAATTTTGAGCATAGTGGTTTGGGTGGATATTTGGATTCTCTATTCTATTCTATTGGTATATGTGTCTGTTCTTATGCCAGTACTAGGCTGTTTTGAGAACAGTTGCTGTATAATATGGCTTGAAATCTGGTATTGAGATCCCACCTACTTTATTCTTCTTTCTCAGGATTGCTGTGGCTATCCATGGTCTTTGTTTGTTCCACATGAATCTTTGAAGAATTCTTTCTAGGTCTGTGAAATACGTCGTTGGTATTTTAATGGGTAGTACATTGAATCTATAGATTGCTTTGGGTAGTATGGACATTTTAATGATGTTGATTCTCCCAATCCATGAGCATGGTATGCTCTTCCATCTGTTTATGTCTTCCTTTGTCTTTTTATTCAGTGCCTTGTAGTTTTCTGTGTATAGATATTTTACTTCCTAGTTATGTTGAGATATGATCCTTCTATTCCCACCTTGTTGAGAGTTTTTATCAAGATAGGGTATTGTATTTTGTCAAATGCTTTTTCTGCATCAATTGATATGACTATGTGATTTTTATCTCTCAATTTGTTTATGTAATGTATCACATTTATTGATTTGCATATATTGTACCATCCTTGCATTCCAGGGATAAATCCTACTTGGTCATGATGTATGATCTTTCTTATGTACCTCTGGATCCGATTTGCTAGAATTTTGTTGAGGATTTTGGCATTATGTTCATGAGAGATATTGTCCTGTAATTCTCTTTCATTGTGTTGTCTTTATCTAGTTTTGCTATTAGGATGATGCTGGCTTCATAAATGGTCTTTGGAAGTGTTCCTTCTTCTTGAATATTTCTGAATAATCTGAGGAGGATAGGCTTTAATTCTTTCTTGAATGTTTGGTAAAACTCTCCTGTGTAGCCATCTGGTCCCAGGCTTTTGTTTGCTGAAAGCTTTTTGATGACTGCTTCAATTTCTTCCATAGTTATTGGCATATTGAGATGTTTAGATTCTTCCTGATTGAGTTTTGGAAGTTAATATTTTTCTAGGAATATGTCATTTTCCTACAGATTGTCCAGTTTGTTGGAATAGAGTTGTTCATGGTATTTTTTAACAATCCTTTGTATTTCAGCGGGGCCTGTTGTTATTTCTCCTCTTTCGTTTCTGATTTTGTTTACTTGGGTCTTCTCTCTTTGCTTCTTGGTGAGCCTGGCTAGAGGTCCATCAATCTTGTTTATCCTTTCAAAGAACCACCTCTTGGTTTTGTTGATCTTTTGAATTGTTTCTATTGTCTCTATGTTTTTTGTCTCTGCTGTGATCTTTAGTATTTCCCTGCTTCTGCTTAAACTGGGCTTTTCTTGTTGCTCTCTTTCTAGCTCTTTGAGTTGTAGAGTTAGGTATTTTATTACCATTGTTTCTTATTTTTTGCAGTAGGCTTATAGAGCTATGAACTTCCCTCTCAAGATTGCTTTCACTGTGTCCCATAAATTTTTTATTGTTGTGTTGTCATTGTCATTTGTTGCTATGATTTTTTTTTATTTCTTCCTTGATCTCTCTGGTTACCCAATCGTTGTTTAATAGCATGCTGTTTAGTCTCCATGATTTCTTTGTATTGTTTTTATTGTAGTTGATTTCCAGTTTTATGCCAGTGTGATCTGAGAAGATGCTTGATATGATTTCTCTCTTCTTGAATTTGAAGAGACTTTGCCTATGACCCAACATGTGGTCTATCTTTAAAAATGCCCCATATGCACTTGATAAGAATGTATATTTTGTGGCTTTGGGATGAAATATTCTGAAGATGTCAATTAATTCCATCTGGTCTAGTGAGTCATTTAGGATTGAAGTTTCTTTGCTGATTTTTTGTTTAGAGGATTTGTACAGTGGTGATAGTGGGATATTAAAGTCTCCTACTATGATTGCATTGCTGTCAATCTCTCCCTTGATATCCTCCTGGAGTTGTTTTACATATTTAGGCACCCTGATTGGATGCATATATGTTTACCAGAGTTATTTTTTGTTGTTGGATTGCTCCCTTTAGTATTATGAAGTGGCCTTCCTTATCTCTTATTATGTCCTTCACTTTGAGATCTAATTTGTCAGATATAAGTATTGTAACTTCACCTTTGTTTTTCATTTCCATTTGCCTGAAAAACTGTCTTCCATACCTTCACCCTCAGTCTGTATGCCTCTCATTTTGTGAGGTGCGTTATGTTTTCTTATCCAATCTGTTACCCTATGTTTTTTGATTGGAGCATTTAATCTGTTTACATTTAACATTATTATTGATAGGTACTTATCTGTCACCATTTTTATTCTTAACCTTTGTGTTCCTTTTTTGCTTCCTATTTCTTTTTTTACAGCAAACCCTTTAACATTTCTTGTGCTGCTGGTTTGGTGGTAATATATTCCCTTAGTCCTTTTTTGCCTGTGAAGCTCCTGATTTCACCTTCAATTTTGATGGAAAGCCTTGCTGCGTACAGTATTTTTGGATTCAGACCCTTCCTTTGCATGACTTTGTATATTTCATTCCATTCACTTTTGGCCTGATGAGTTTCTGTTGAGAAATCAGTTGCTAGTTTGATAGGGGTTCCTTTGTAGGTAACTTTCTGTCTCTCTCTGGCTGCTTTTAAGATTCTTACTTTGTCTTTGGTGTTTGCCAATTTAATTATAATGTGCCTTGGTTTCAGTGTTTTTGGGGTTCATTTTGCTTGGGACTCTGTGAGCTTCTTGGATTTGTGTGGGTTTTATCCTTCCTATTTAAGGGAAATTTTCTTACATTATTTCTTCAAACAGGTTTTCTATTCCATGCTCAATTTCCACTCTTTCTGGAACCCCAGTTATGCGGATGTTTTTTTGTTTTATGTTATTCCAAAGTTCTCTTAGGCTCTCCTCTTGCTTTTTAATTATTTTTTTCTAGAAGCTGGTATACTTGGGTATTTTTTCCTAACTTGTCTTCTAGCTCACTGATGTGGTCCTCTGCTTCTTCTAGTCTACTTTTGATGCTTTGTATTCTTTACAGCAGTGATGTCACTTTTCATTTCTTCTTGATTGTTCTTTATTTCTTCTTGGTTCTTCTTCATTTTCTCTTGGCTTTCACTTATATTGTCGATTTTGTCTTCTATTCTTTTCAGCCACTTATGACCATTTTTCTGAACTCTTTCTCTGGCAGGTTTATTTCTGCTTCTATTTCGTTTACTTCCTTTTCTGGTGATACCTGCTTTTCTTTCATATGCAGGGTGTTTCTTCGTCTGCCCATGGTCTGTCTTCTCTGGGTGTCTGGTTATGTAGTTCTCTCTCCTTATCTCAGGCAAAATCTGACTTTTCCGTGTGGCATGTGGAGCTCCTCTGAATCCGAGTGTTTGCCCCGATTGGTGAGCGGTGTTCTGGGTCCCCCGGCTGTTCGGTGGGTGCTGCAGTTAGCTTTTCAGGCCACCTTAGGTATCCTCTTTTCCCTGGAAGATGGCGCAGTCTCCACGTTCACACTGGTGGCTCTGGGAGACAAAATCCCATTGCCATGGGACTGCCTGGTCAGGGGAGCCCCGTCTAGCAGTCCCCCACCTTCTCCTGGAGGATAACTTTCCTTAACTTGCCAACAAACTCTCCCACTGCAACCCTCAGCTATTCTCTCTCTATATAATTCATATTATCTCTATATATAAAAGGCTAATATGCGAAGTGTCTGACTGTCTGACAAGTCATTATGATGTGTGCTGACCACCAGGGGCAGATTTTTAACACAGGAGCTGTTGTTATGTGCTCAGAGAAACGGCACTGTGGACCTGGCACCCACAAATCAACATTCGGCTTCCCTCAAGTGGGACACAGGCCCTGCCCCATCACCCCCAAATGGCAGCCCACCAAGTCACAGCCAATGCTGCTGAGACCCATGGCTCAAAATATGCCCATAACCCAGCCCAGCCTGGAAATGGTTGTTTTGGGTGCCGGGTAATGATGTTATGTAGCAATGCTCAGCTTCCTCTGCCTAGCAATAACTAGCCTCCTTGTAGTTTTTCAGCCCAGGAACAGACTTTTCCAGGTGCAAACATTTTCTACTTTAACTAAATGTCTGTGAAGCATTTTCCCATGCCTTATCTCCTTTGATCTTCAAATAGGTTTTGTAGTAGGTAGATAGGAGACTCAATGAAATCGTATTTTCTTTTCATTAGCTGGAAAATGAAGATTTAGAAAGCTTAGAAACTTGACCCGACTGTAAAGAAGTAAGAAATGGTAGAACTTGAATGATTTCAGTTTTTATCACTGCGCAGAATATAGTCAAACACTGCTACAGTTAAATATTTTATCCTTGCTGAGACCAGTTTGGCTCAGTGGATAGAGCATTGGCCTGTGGACTGCAAGGTCCCGGGTTTGATTCCAGTTGGGGGCATGTACCTTGCTTGTGGGCGCATCTCCAGTGTGGGGTGTGCAGGAGGCGGCTGATTGATGTCTCTCTCTCATCGATGTTTCTGACTTTCTCTCCCTCTCACTTCCTCTCTGTGAAAAATCAATAAAATCTATTTAAAAAAATATTTTATCCTTTGTTTTCCCTGTGTGATTTACAATAATAATCTGGTTCATGTTGATATTTACTATTGTGTTCCTGACAATTATCTGGAAGAAAAGTTGGGGTGCTTCATTGGGCTGGAAAAAATTTAGCTACATCAGAAAGCAGGACTAATTAAGCCAGTTTATTATATATATATAAAAGACTAAGTTGACTCATGCATGGGTGATACAAAGAAAGCTCTCGTTGGCACCATTCGTATGCATGTGTTTCAATCTGTCATTGTCGATCATGAATTTGGTTGACACTTCTATTATAGAGAAAAGGTGAATAGTAATATTAAAATATTTCTTCTAATTAATTTTCTTTTATTGTGCATGAATCTGTGCACTGGACCTCTAGTATAACAAGAAAACACATGTAATATATTGTTCTGAGAATGTGGAGTTGATACTGCTGACCTAAGGTTAATAGGAAATGAATTGCTTTTCAAATATGGTGTCAAACTATATGGTAATCTGTAGTGTCCTCCTCTGATATTAATCACATGATTGGCTTTTTAACCACCTTTGAGACACACAGGGGATACATTCATGACCTGTCAGTGGATGTCTGAAACCATGCATAGCACGAAACCCTATATATGTATACTATGTTTCTTTTTATCTATATGCCAGGGGACCATTGTACGAATTTGTGCACCTTAAAAGGAACTGTGGGCCATGAGGCTGTGGTGGGCACAGGGGCAGGTCTTGGCCCATCCTCCACACCCCTTCCCACCCTTCCACTGCGGCACCCAGTCCACTGTCTTCCGGCAGCCCTACTCCCGCCACTGCCGCTTCCATGTGCTGATGGCGCAGGCACTGCTGGTACCTGCTGATCGCGTGGAGTGATTGGGGCTAGTGCCAGCAGCAGGTGCAAGTGGGGCCAGCACCATCAGCTGGTGCAAGCAGCGGCTGCTGCTCCAATTGCCCTCAGGAGTAGGGGGGCGTGGAGAAGCCCTCAGGGGGGATTGGAGCTAGAAGCTGCTGCTTGCACCCAATGGCGGTGCCACCCAATTGGGATTGGTGTTGGGTATTGGCAGTGGGTGCAAGCGGCCACTCTGGTGCTGGCTGCAGGTGCGAGTGGGGCCAGCGCTGGCAGCAGGTGCTAGTGCTGGGTGGGACCATGGCATGTAGGAACAAAGAATTTTCAGTAACCATCAGAGGCTCGCCCTGATAACAGTGAATGGCACCCCGTCTTGGTCTGGCACCTTTACTCACCTGCTCCACCATCCTGCTGCAGCATATTGCTCTCTGCCACCTTTTGCTGATGTCTGCTGTGTTCTGCGTATGCCCCCTAGTGGTTAGTGCACGTCATAATGACTGGTTGTTTGGTTGTTCTGCTGTTTGGTCTATTTGCATGTTAGGCTTTTATTATATAGGATACTAATGATAAGCTTTAATTTGAAAATTAGGCAATTTCACAGATAGAACAATAGTTTTTACCATAGATATTAGCAACCTGAGCATACAATTTCTTTTCCTACTACTGGTAAGTTAAAAACTTTCACCTTTTCACTTACAGGAAGCACAGCTTCTCTTTGGCATATTTGAATTGGCAGCATTGCTATCCTTGAAATTTGGGATCATTATTAAGTAAAATGAGGCTTACTTGAATACAGCATGTTGATACTTTAACTTGGTATGATAACTAAGACAGCTACTAAGTGACTACAGGAGGGTAGCATATACAGCTTGGATATTGTGGGTAAAAGAATGATTCATACCCCAGGAGGGACAGATGAGATTGGCTGGAGATTTTATCACACCACTTAGAACAGCGTGTGACTTAAAAATTATGAATTATTTATTTTTGCAATTTTCCATTTAATATTTTCAGACCACGTATGACCATGGGTAATTATAACCGTGGAAAGTGAAACCACAGATAAGAGGAAACAACTGTAGTTTATGACCCTAAAGTAGGATTTTGTCTTTTTTTCAGCTAATTTATTACATCACTTGAACTCATGCTCTTGGGTTACTTATCATACTGTTTCTCAATTAAGTTAAGTAGCTTAGATATTTGGTCTTAAAATGCCATTGCAGAAGATAAAAATGTCATGAAGTATGAAAAAGTTGTGAACACAATGTTATTGGAATGCTATGTGTGTGTTTTAACATGTCTAAGAATCAAAGCAAAACATAGCAATAATCTTTTTGGAGGAGCAGAGATGCAGAGTTCATCAATGTCACCCTACTGATGGCAGGAGAAGAAAGGCCTTACCCAGTCAGCTGGCTGGAATAGAGGTCACATTGCCAGGAGGAGAAAATTTGCTGAAAATAATGGTATGTGAGATGAAATGATCATTTCCTTTTTGACAATTCTGGACTTAGGATACATAGTGTGGGAGGTAAAAAGGTTGCAAAGAGGATTAGGTATAAGAATAACAAGGCAGAGTGGGAGGACAACATTTAGTACAGATGTAATATATTGTGGCTATATTGTAGGGCACATTAAAACCAGCTAAAAGAGATGATTTTAAAGTTGGTGAATATAATCATTTTTCAATTAATCTTTATGAAAAACAGATTTTACCTTTTTTTCAAAATTAAGAATGCTTGACTCATTTATGAAATAAAACATTTTTATCACATTAATATAGTAAATGAATTTAAGGGAGGTTTAAGGAAGTGTAAGTGATGTGTTGGTACTTATTTTGAGTAAATCTGTATAAATACAGTGGTACCTTGAAATACGTTGCCCTAAAATATGAGACTTTTGAGATACGAGCCGTTGAGCAAGCGATTTTTTGCTTTGAAATACGAGCAACATTTGAGATACGAGTAATTGCACAGATCGGCCGGCTGCACACAACCCACCAGTTTACCACGACTTGAGCTTATCATAGTTTCCCACGCCTCAGTCAGTGTGCTTGTTTACCTCACTGTCGAAGCATCTTTTGTGCATTTACATACTTTATCACATTTCTTTTTATAACCATGGGTCTGAAGAAAGCAAGTGGAAAGGTCAGTGCTCAGAAGAGGATGATGTCTATTGAATTAAAGCGTGAAATCATAGAAAAATGTGAGAAAGGTGTGCGAGTGATTGACTTGGCGAGGCAATACGGGCGTAGTACTTCAACGATATGCACTGTGCTTAAACAGAAGGAGTCGATAAAGGGTATAACGCCAGCTAAGGGCGTTACAATAATTTCTAAGCTCCGTAGCTCTCTCCATGAAAAGATGGAGAATCTACTGATGGTGTGGGTGACGGAGAAGCAGCTTAAAGGAGATACATTAACACCGGGCATCATATGCGAGAAGGCGCGTGCGATTTACGGTGATTTGCTGTAGCAGACCCCGCGCACTTCCATGGACGAAGCATCGAAAGACTCATTTAAAGCCAGTAGAGGCTGGTTTGATAACTTCAGGAAAAGGTCCAGCATTCACTCCATCGTCAGGCATGGTGAGGCAGCAAGTTCGGATGTGAAGGCAGCTGAGGATTACCTCAAAACCTTTTTCCGAACTGATAGAAGCCAAAGGATATATCCCCCAGCAAGTCTTCAACTGTGACGAGACAGGGCTTTTCTGTAAGAAGATGCTGAATAGGACTTATATAACGGCCGAGGAGAAGGCGATGCCAGGCCACAAACCCATGAAGGATAGGCTAACTCTCGCACTGTGCGCAATGCGAGTGGCGACTGCAAGATCAAGCCTCTGCTCGTATACCATTCGGAAAACCCCAGAGTCTTTAAGTCACATAAGATTTTAAAAGATAAACTGCAAGTTATGTGGAGGGCAAACCCGAAGGTATGGGTCACCAGGCAGTTCTTTGTGGAGTGGGTAAACCTGGTTTTCGGCCCTTCTGTTAAGAAATATCTACAGGAAAACAACCTAATCATGCAAGCCCTCCTCGTCCTGAACAATGCTCCTGCTCACCCACCGAACCTCGAAGATGAACTCCTCGAAGAGTTCAAGTTTATAAAGGTGGTCTACCTACCTCCCAACACCACTCCTATTCTGCAGCCCATGGATCAGGAGGTGATTTCTAATTTTAAAAAGCTGTCCATCAAGCACCTGTTCTGGCACTGCTTTGAGGTGATGGAGAACACAAACCTCACCCTTGGAGAGTTCTGGAAGAACCACTTTAACATTGTGATATGCCTCAGAATTATTGATCAGTCCTGGCTGGCTGTTACAATGAGGACTTTGACCTCTGCATGGAAGAAGCTGTGGCCTGAGGCCGTAGCCGAAAGGACCTTCGAAGGATTTGAACCTGAGGTGCCAGTGGAGGAGAAGATAGTGTCTCTGGGAAAATCCATGGGCCTGGAGGTGGATGAGAGAGACGGGAATGAGCTCGTCGAGGAGCACTCTCTGGAACTCACCATGGAGGAGTTACAAGAGTTGCAGTCTCAGCAACATGAGGAGGTTCTCCAAGAAATTGGTTTTGAGGAGGAGCCAGAGGAGGAGGAGATCTCTACAAGTGAGATAAAGGAGATCTTAGGAATGTGGGAGAGGGTGTCACACTTCGTTGGAAAGAAACACCCCAAAAAAGTTGCTACTGGTCGTGCATCGGAGCTGTTCAATGAAACTTGCCTCACCGATTTCAGAAACATTCTGAAAGGAGGAAGAGGCAAACCTCATTGGACACGTTTTTTTTTTTAAAATCGGCCAAAAATGCAAAGACCAGTAACAATTAAGTTCAGTGAAGATTAGTTAAGTTACATTCAGTTTAGGGATAAAATATAGCATTAAGAGTGTAACGAATAGGTAAATACACTTTATAAAACCAGTTTATTCCTTTACATTCTCTTTTATTATGTTTTTATGCAATATTTGTCATTTATAAATACATTTTTCTTATTCAAAAACACGTAACAAAAACAACTGGGGTGGCATTTTGGGGGTTGGAACGGATTAACGGTATTTCAATTGATTTCAATGGGGAAATTTGCTTTGAAATACGAGCAACTTGATGTATGAGGAAGGTTACAGAACGAATTAAACTCGTATCCCGAGGTACCACTGTAGTCTATACCTAACCATAGAATTCTTTTCTTTTTCAGTAGTTACTGCTCCTATTCTTGTATGAGGAGAAAGCCACAACATCTGGGGGAATGGTGTTTTTAGGCAGAGAAAAGGACTATATTTGTTATGTTTGAGGAATAGCAAAAAGAAGGCCAGTGTCATTGGAGCAATGGGAGAGAGTTAATGAGATTGGTAGCTGATGAGATTGAGATGTACCCAGGGACCAAATTACATAAAGCCCTATACTAGTAAACCATGATGAGACACTGCTTTATTTTAAATGTAATGGAAAGCTATTGGAGGATTTTGATCAGGAACCTGACATGAAATGATATACATTTTAATAAGAACTTAGGGGGCTACATGGAGAACTGGCTGAGAGAGAAAGAGTGGAAGTGGAATGATGGGTCAGAAAGGGATTGTAGTAGTCAAGGAGAGAGATGATGTTGGCTGTGGAGGTCATAAAAAGTGGTTGGATTCGGGCTATATGTTGAATGTAGAGCAGTCAGAATGTACCAGTGATTTTGTTTGGCATGTGAGAAAGAGAAGACTGAAGGATGACTTCAAACATGGCTCAGGTATACGGAATATGATGGGGCAAGACATACTCAAGATAGAGGAGATCATAGATAAGCATGTTATCAGGGCCACAAATTGGCTGCTAGAGTTGCCATTTGGGTTTAAAAACCATTGTTGCAACCTGAACAACAAGGAGCTAATTTGCATGTTTCCATGTTGTCTGGTTGGTGGCAGTTGAATCTGTTTTCTTTCTTCCCTGTGTATTCTCACAGTGAATCTGCATCACCTCAGTGCATCTGCAGTCCCTGTAAAGCTAACTCATATAGTTTTGCTGAGGGCTCCTCAAGGTTACATAAATATTGTTAATGTTTATAATGCTTAACTCAAAGACTTGGCAGCATTATCAAACATTATGCTTTAATCTTAAAAAAAAACACCTCTGATAGCTCAGTTGAATTTAATCCTAATGTTTCATGTTTTCTTTTAAGAATATTTTTTACTGATTTTTTACAGAGAGGGAGAGGGATAGAGAGCTAGAAACATCGATGAGAGAGAAACATCAATCATATGTGCCCACAACCAAGGTACATGCCCTTGACTGGAATCAAACCTGGGACCCTTCAGTCTGCAGACCGACACTCTATTCACTGAGCAGAAGTGGCCAGGGCTCATGTTTTAGTAATGGTTTTACAAAGTAAATAAAAAAATATTTGAAATTAAAAAAGATAATTTGAAAAGAGACATTTGATTATTTGAATAATAGTATTTTCAGTACATGAGAACAGGATAGCTTCATTGAGAACAGGAACTCTATTTGTTCTTGGTTGTATTATAAGTGCCTTGCTTAGTACCCAACAGACATCTGGGTAGATGTGCAACAGATTTTATCTTAAGGAATCAGTGAATTGATGTATGCTAACACTTCATCTGAACTGTTTAATTTATATATCTTGCCTACCACTTTTATTTCTCCAGGGTATTCTGAGAGATTTAGTGATTTGGCATAAAATCTCTTTACACTCAATGTAGTCACTGATTAAACAACAACAAAAAGATAGAACTACAGAGGGTAGATTTCAACTTGTAGGAGGTGCGCCAGAAACTTATTTTGGTTTAAAATGTATATGTCATTTGTTTACTTGGAAAAAACCTCCCCAAATTTGAATGTTACATAAAAATAAGCATAACTAGAATAAGAAGAGAGAAAGGTTATTTTTTTGTAACATCTGTGTACAAATTATTATTAGCATTGCTAATCCAAGAGCTTAATCATTGGCATGATACCTGTATCACCACCAGATGCAAGCTCTCTGAACCTAACAGTAAATAAATGATTTTGACAATTTTAGTATATTTTAAAGAGATACAAAAATGTAAATATTTCCCCCCAAGCTTTCTCATTGGTCCAAAGCTAGCACATTTATAAATGAATATTTTAAAAATATGCCATTGTGTTCCTAAATTACAGTTTTTCTTTTATGTAAAACAAAAATAGATATCTGTGAATAGTAGTTGTTATGAAAACAGAATTTTAGTGGATGCACCAACAGAATTAGAAAAAACACACAAAGATTTTTTTTTAAAAAAACCTCAATCCTCAAGAAAAGAAACTAACTTTTGTTAAAAATGGAAACCCACCACCAGCCACATCTGTCAATGAAATGTTTTGAAGATAAGCTTGGGTTAAAGTAGGTTGTGAAGACAAATTGAATTTTGAAAAGAATAGTGAGTTACAGATATAAAAATTGTTTTGTGGAGTTGGCCCAATATGTAGTTTCTATTAATAGAATTAAGGGATATGTTATAAGAAGGTGTTCTTTTCCTCATATCATTTCAGAAGGTTAGGTTTAGAACATTGCAAATTTCTTTAAGTTATTACATATCACTTTAAATAATTTTGAAGTTATGTATCATCAGTTTGTACTTCCTTGTGGATATCCAGTTTTCCTAGCATCATTTGTTGAAGAGACTGATCTTTCCCATTGAATGGTTTTGACACTCTTGTAGAAAATTAGTTGATTGTAGATATATGGACACATCAATTCAATTCTATTGATGTATACAGCCAGTCCTCCATATCTGTGGGTTTGAACTCTGTTCCATCAATTGCAGAAAATATTTAAGAGTATTGAAAATATTAAAAAAAACAGTTACCTTATTGCTGACTGTGTAGTTAGGGCTATGATAGTTGCCTCTGTACTGAACATGTGATTATTCCCTAAACTATACAGTATAACAACTGTTTACATTATATTTACATTGAATTAGGTATTATAAGTAATATAGAGATGACTTAAAGTATACAGGAGTATGTGGTAGGTTATATGCAAATACTACACGAGGGGACTTGAGCATCCTTGCATTTTAGTGTCTGTGGAGGCTCTGGAACCAATCCTCAGATATTGAGGGACAAATGTATGTCTATCTTTATGCTTATACCACATTTTTTGATTACTGTAACTTTGTAGTAATCTTTGAAATCAGGAGACATGAGTTTTCCAATTCTGTTTTTCTTTTTCAAGATTGTTTTAAATATTTAAAGACTCTTGTAATTCCATATGAATTTGAATATGTAGTTCATTTTGGGGGAGTATTGTTATCTTAAAAATAATAAGTCTTTCAATCCATGACCACAGAGTGTCTTTTCATATTTACTTAGATGCTTTCTAATTTCTTTCCCTAACGCTCAATAGTATTAAGTATACAAGTCTTGTACCTGCCTGGTTAAATTTATTCCTATGTATTTTATTCTTTTTTGTTGCCATTATAAATTAAATTGTTTCTTAATTATTTATTTGAATTGTTTATTGCCAGTGTATATAAATACATCTGATGGTTTTTGTCCTTCAATCTTTCTTTTTTATTGTTTACATATGTCTCCTTCTCTCCTCCCATAGACTCCTTCCCAGCCATTCCCACTCCCAAGGAAAAGCCCCCACCATCCCAAATGTCTGTGTGCCTCGTTTATGCTAATATGCATGTATATAAGTCATTTGGTTGATCTCTTTTCCATCCCCTCCCCTGCCTTCCTTCTGAGGTTGGACAGTCTGATGTTTGTTTATTTTTTTTTTGTCTCTGGATCTATTTTTGTTCATCAATTTATGTTGTTCATTATATTCCACAAATGAGTGAGATCGCATGTTATTTATCTTTCTCTAATTGACTTATTTTGGTTAGGATAATGCTCTCCAGGTCCATCCATGCTGTTGCAAATGGTAAAAGTTCCTTCTTTTTTTATAGTAGTGCAGTATTCCATTGTGTAGATGTACTACATTTTTTAATCCATTTATTTGCTGATGGACACTTAGGCTGTTTTCAAATCTTAGCTACTAGAAGCTCATTGCATGAATTCATGCACGAGAGGGGTCCAGCTTGTCTGCCCCTATTGTGACCAATCAGGCTGTGCGGAAGAGAGGATGTGGGGGGTTGGGCGGCCAGCCCAGCTTCCTGGTGGAATTCCCGGTTGAACTCATGGTCAAACTCCCAGTAGAGGGGACATTTTGCCTATTAGTCTTTTATTATATAGGACTAGAAACCTGGTGCATGAAATTCGTGCACAGGGTGTGTGTGTGTGTGTGTGTGTGTGTGTGTGTGTGTGTGTCCCTCAGCCCAGCCTGTACCCTCTCCAATCTGGGACCCCTTGAGGGATGTCTGACTGCCACTAGGATCAGGCCTACACAGGCAGTTGGACATCCCTCTCACAATCCAGGACTGCTGGCTCCCAACTGCTCACCTGCCTGCCTTCCTGATTGCCCCAAACTGCTTCTGCCTGCCAGCCTGATCACCCCCTAACCACTTCCCTGTCAGCCTGATTGATGCCCAACTGCTCCCCTGCCATCCTGTTTGCTCCTAACTGCCCTTCCTTGCAGGCCTGGTCACCCTTAATTGCCCTCCCCTGCAGGCCTGGTCACCCCTGACTTCTCTCCCCTGCAGGCCTGGAAAATACCCCAACTGCCCTTCCCTGCAGGCCTGATAGCCCCCAACTTCCCTCCTCTGCCTGCCTGGTCACCCCTAACTGCCCTCCCCTGCAGGTTTTATTGCCCCGAACTGCCCTCCCTTGCGGGCCTGGTCCCTCCCAACTGCCCTTCCCTACTGGCCATCTTGTGATGGCCACATGGGGCTTCCATCTTGTGTGTTGGAGTGATAGTCAATTTGCATATTACTCTTTTATTAGATAGCATAGAGGCCTGGTGCACAGGTGGGGTCTGGCTGGTTTGCCCTGAAGGGTGTCTCAAGTCAGGGTGGGGGTTCCTTTGGGGCATAGCATAGCCTGGGCGAGGGTTCTGTGGTGGTTTTCAGGCTAGCCATGTCCCCCTGGCGACTCAAGCAGAGGCCCTGGTATCTGGGATTTATTTATCTTCTGTAATTGAAATTGTATAGCCTTGAGTGGAGGCCTGGGCCAGCCAGGGTGTGTGGAAAGCTTGGCTTCCTCCATTGCCAGGGAAACCCAAACCTCCTGCTCACTCTGTGGCCTCAGCCATCTTGGTTGGGGTTAATTTGCTTCTGATTGGCTGGTGGGTGTGGCTTGTGGATATAGAGGAGTGATGGTTAATTTGCATATCACTCTTTTATTAGATAGGATTGTAAATTGTGCTACTATGAACACAGGGGTGCATATATCCTTCTGATTGGTGTTTCTGATTTCTTGGGATATAGTCCTAGAAGTGAGATTACTAGGTCAAATGGAATTTTCATTTTTAACTTCTTGAGAAAGCTTCATAGCATTTGCCATAGTGGCTGCACCAGGCTGTATTCCCACCAGGAATGCACAAGAGTTCTTTTTTCTCCACATCCTTGCCAGCACTTGTTATTTGCTGATTTGTTGATGATAGTCATTCTGACAGGTGTGAGATGGTACCGCATTATTGTTTTGATTTGCATCTTTTGGATGATTAGTGACTTTGAACATGTTTTTATGTTTCTTGGCCCTCTGTATGTCCATTTTTGAAAAGTGTCTATTTAGGTCCTTTGCCAATTTTTTGATTGGATTGTTTATCTTCCTTTTGTTAAGTTGTATGAGTTCCCTGTGAATTTTGGAGATTAAACCGTTATCAGAGATAGCCTTGGAAAATACATTCTCCAATGAGTAGGCTTTCTTACATCTGATTTTTGAGTGTTGATTTTGTATTCTGCAATTTTGCTGAATTAGTTTATTAGTTAATTTTTGTGGGCTTGATATTGCAGATCATTAGGAAAACTTGTCTATGTGATTGATGGTTTTGAAACAATTGATTAACCATACCAAAAAAAAAAAAAAAAAGAGAGAAAGAAATTGGTTCTCTAATTCATACTATATATAAAAATCAATAGTTGTATAAAAGACAAAAGTGAAAGGCATAACATTAAAACTTTAAAATAAAATATAAGATAATATTTTTATGATTTTTGTGTAGGGAATATTTTAGTGATTCAAATAACTAAAAATATTAATCATATGTAATATAAAAATAATAACTGATTATAATAAAATTAAGACCATAAATAGAATCTGAAAAGAAAAACCACATCCTGGAAAGGATATTCACAAGACATAAAATTAGCATTGTGTTTGTGCCAAAAGTATGCAAGTAATTTTTATAATTCAATGAGACAAGATAAGCTATTTGAAAAAATAGTGAACATCTGAACAGAGGAGATATGAATGACAAGGAAACTTAGGGAAAATATACTAAATCTCATTAGATTATATCATTATAATATATCAGTATGTTATCTATTATAAGAATATCTTATAGATTACAATGAGATATTATTTTTATACCAATCAGTTTAGTAAAATTAAGTCTGACAATCCAAAATGCTGCTAGGTATGTGGAGGAATAAAAACTTTTATATATGTTTAAAGGGAGTTTCAATTGGTACACTCCTTTTGGAAAAAAGATTTAAATTTGAAATTGAATATACTAGTACTAGAGACCTGGTGCGTGAAATTTGTGCACGGGCAGGGTCCCTAAGTTTGGCCAGCAATCAGGGCCAATCAGGTTACCTGCCTCCCTGCCTCCCCGCCTCCCCACCCCCCACCTTTTCCTTCCCTCACCACCCACATGCTGCCGCAACCACACGGCTCCCCCCTCTCTGCCTCCCTGCCTATCCGCCTCCTCCTTCCCTCACTCCCTCAGCGCCCTAATGCCACCATTGTTCGCCTCCCATGTTCCATGCCTCCCCCTGGTGGTCAGCATATATCATAGTGAGGGATTGAACTCCTGTTCTCCCAGTCAAACTCCCGTGGGGACACTTTGCATATTGGCCTTTTATATATATAGTCTAGAGGCCCAGTGCATGAAATTCGTGCAGCTGGGTGGGGGGGTCCCTCAGCCTGGTCTGTACCCTGTCATAGGGTGGGTGCCCCATGATTGTTTGCCCCCAAGAGAGAAGCCCCTCCCACTGATCCAGGGTTCCTTGATGAAATGCCCCAAAGAGGTAGGCCGGAGCCAAGGGTCCCGCCATTGCACCACATGGAGCCAGAGGCAGGACCCCCAGGACACCCAGGCAGGCCTTGCCAAGCAGAGCTGGAATCCCCACACAGGCCTCGCTGGGAGGAGGCGGGAGCCAGAGGCAGGCCTTGCCATGCAGCGCTGGGAGACCCCCAGGCAGGCCTCACCTCCTGGCTCTGCATGCATGGAGCCAGGAGGAGGCGGGACTCCCATGAAGGCTCTGTGCCACATACGCCTCATCAGGCCCACCCATCTGTGCATGCCCGCTGTGTGTGCAGCCATCTGTGACGGCGTGAGGGCATCATGGTGTGTCAACCACTTAGACTTTTATTAGTAAGGATATAGATTCTATAACCCACCTATTTCATTTAGGTATTAGTTTTAGATAAATTTGCATAAGTATACCAACATGCATGAACAAAAATATTTATGCTATCATTGTAACAGCAAGAAACTGAATACAAGCCAATTATTATTTGACAGGAGAATGGGTTAAGAAATAGTCACAAAGCAAGAATGAATGTAATATGGTTTCACATAATAATATAGATGGAACTTAAAAACAGTGTGCTGAGTGAAGAGATCCTCATACAGTATGATACCATTTTGAAACCAAATTTTTAAAAAGTTAAAACCAAAGGATACATGGTTTAGTGATTCATATACATGGGGTAAATTTTTTTTTTAAGCAAAGAAATTATAACATTCAAGGTAGAGATTACTCTGAGGGAGGCAGGGGAATAGATCAGAGAGGAACACAGATATGCTATTGGTAATGTTCTCATTTTTAAAATCTGTGGTGGGCTCATATATTGTTTTGTGTCATGTATCAAATATTTCATAGCAAAACTTAAAAGAATATGAAATATTTTTAGTTAATGCTATATTGCATTCTTTTGTATTAGTATTCACTAATGAGAATGAAAACTAATATTTTTACCTTTAAAATTCCTTTTCTTTAATGTTGAAAGTTTAATAGCTAAATGGCTAATGGTGCTACTTTTAATAGGTGTTTAATTGGGGTAAAAAGATGTCAGTTCTGTTTCTCCATCTGGATAGACTAATGTATGTTTCTTCCTTCATTTACCCCAAGCCACTTCTAATGGGATGGTCACTGAGAGGCCACACCTGACTTAGCCCTTTTAGGTCGTTGAAGTGAACCTTGGTAATGATTTTTTTTTTAATTTCACATAGCCTCTTAGAATTCACTCATATAGTTCCTCAGGATGAATTCTATATAGGAGGTAACAGTATATTTATTAATCTTTTATTAGTTTCACTAAGGATTTTTTTCACTTGACATATTTTAGAAATGTGTAGTTTTACAAATTGTAGGAATATATCCTAAGACAATAATGTGATGAAGAAGGTCCCCCCCCACCGCCTATAATATACGGACCCAGCCTCATTACAAAAATTTCCAGAACTGATCAAAGCACTATGTTAAAACTATGCAAATTCTGTTGATTTAGTGTAATGTATCGCTCAGAGAAGTAGCCACCACATTTTTACATGGCACCAATTCTTTCATTCATAACTATGTGTGAATAATACATTAGCACAAAATATGAGACAAATTTGTTCCTAAGGATCTCTCAAAAAGATAGTTTAGACTTTATGGTGCTCTTATTTTCTAATTATGACAGGGTACTGCTGAACAGAAAAAGAAAGAGAGATTTTTAGTGAGTATGTGTGTTTGTGTGTGTGTATGTACACACACATGTGTGCTGACCCTAGAAAAAATTATGAAGCAGGCAAATTTGTCTTTAGTGTTAGACGAGTCTCCTCCATATCACCTTTGAAATTTGTTTACAATTTGTATTAGTTTCTGGTTTATTCTTCCAAGTGTCTTTACTAATTAGGCAACTACACACATACACTTCCCCCCCTCCCACACACACATTCTTGTGTCTCCTTTCTTTCTTTCTTTCTTTCTTTCTTTCTTTCTTTCTTTCTTTCTTTCTTTCTTTCTTTCTTTCTTTCTTTCTAAAATAAGCCTTTATTGTTCAGATTATTACAGTTGTTCCTCTTTTTTTTCTCTCCATTGCTACCCTCTAACCGGTTCCCACCCAACCCTGTGCCTTTATCTCCTTGCCCCCATCCATAGGTGATCAATTTTTGTCCAGATTCTTTCTGAACTTCCCACATCTCCTTCCCCATGAGAATTGTCAGTCCACTTCCTTTCTAGGCCCCTGATTCTATTATATTCACCAGTTTATTCTGTTCAATGTATTTTTTATTCACTCAATTTTTAGATTCACTTGTTGATAGATACGTGTTTGTTGTCACTTTGTTGTTCATAATTTTCATCTTTACTTTTTTCTTCTTCCTTTTCTTAAAGAAAACCCTTTAGCATTTCATATATACTGGTTTGGCAGTATTATATGAACTCCTTTAGCTTGTTCTTATCTGTGGAGTTCTTTATCTGACCTTCAATTCTAAATGATAGCTTTGCTGGGTAGAGTAATCTTGGTTGTAGGTTCTTGATATTCATCACTTTGAATATTTCTTGCCACTCCCTTCTGGCCTGCATAGTTTCTGTTGAGAAATCAGCTGACAGTTGTATGGGTAATCTCTTGTAGGTAACTAACTGTTTTTCTCTTGCTGCTTTTAAGATTCTCTCTTTGTATTTTGCTCTTGGTATTTTAATTATGATGTGTCTTGGTGGGTCCTCTTTGGATTCCTCTTGTTTGGAGTTCCAGGTAGGGGAAGTGTTCTATCATTATTTCTGCAAAAAGGTTTTCGATATCTTACGCTCTCTCTTCTTCTGGCACCCCCATAATTCAGATGTTGGTACTCTTGAAGTTGTCCCAGCAGCTCCTTACACTTCCTTTATATTTTGGGATTAGTTTTTCTTTTTGCTCTTTTTGGTTGAGTGTTTTTTGCACCTTTCTATTTCAAATATTTGACTTGATTCTTTGGATTCTCTAGTCTGCTGTTGGATCTCTATATATTATTCTTTATTTCAGTCAGTGTATGCCTAATTTCTGAGTGGTCTTTTTTCAAATGCTTAGGGGTCTCACTAAATTTCTCAGAAGTTTCTAGAAGATTATTGAGTAACCTTAAAACCATGGTTTCGAACTCTATATCCAGTAGTTTACTTTCCTCCATTTCTTTTATTTGTGACATGTTTCTTTGTCTCTGCATTTTGGCTGTTTCCCTGTGTTGATAGAGTGGCTTTGTGTGCTAGGTATCCTATAGGGCCCAGTGGCTCAGCCTCCCCAGTCACCTGAGATGGACACTTTTGGTCCACCCCTTTGTGGGCTGTGTGCACAGTCTTGTTGTAGTTAAGCTTTGCTTGCTATTGGTATCACTGGGAAGAATTGACCTCCAGACCAGTTGGCTGTGCGGAGCAGTTGTGTCTACAATGGGAGAACTGCTGTGCTGGAGACACCCTTATATGGCAGGACGTGCTTCAGTGGGGCTTTGGTGTTCACTGATTCTGCCCCCGACTGTGTTTCTTATGGATGCGAAGACTTGTAATCTGGTGTGGTCTCACTTTGACCATTGAGTGTACTGGCTCTTGGATCTCCAAGGAGGTGCAAAGTCAACCCCTGCCTGAGGCCACCCAGCAGGAGCTACAGAGAAATCTGCAAATTCCTCGTCTTAGTTTGGGGTTTGGAGGTGCAGCTGTGAAACAATGCAAGCCACTGATTAGCCTTCGCTTGTCTTTTGGAAGCTCTGGGGTTCTTTGATCCATTTATAGTTTGTTAGGTAAGGTTGCAAAAATCCACGCCATTCTTATGCAAACGCCTCTGTGCATTGCTTGGGTGGGCTTGTAAATTTGGTGGGATGTGGTCTCAGGGAATTATGGGGTGATGCAAACAGCAATGGTTGCCCTTTGGCCCTGCCCTGGATAGGTCCCTGGGTCTCTGTGTTCCATGGCCCCATGCTGCAACCACTTCTGATAGAAAGCCGCCCTCCTGTTCAGGCCCTATGCCAGACAGTGCAGTTTCTCCCCATATGAGTCTGGGTCCCCAGAGGCTTGCCTGATATTGAAATTCAGAGCAGATTGGAATTTGTATCTCCCTCCTGATTGAAAAAGACCACAGCATACCCAGTTGCCAGCCCGTTTCTGCGCATACCTACTTACCTTTGCTCTTCCACACCTCTGCACCTCCTACCTGTCTAGATGTGCTTTTCTCTTTCATTCTTGTTGTAGAACTTTCACTCAGTTAGCCTTCCCGGGCTTCTGTATGATATCCATTTTTTTTTTCTTTAAGTTGTAGTATTTTTTTTTCTGGAGTAGAATTTTATTTTATTTTATTATTTTCTTTTTTATTTTGTTACATGTATACGTATCTACCCACTGCCCCCCGCCCTCCCAGACATACCCCAAACCCACAGTGTCTGTGTTCATTGGTTATGCTTATATGCATGCATAAAAGTCCTTTGGTTGATCTCTTGTGTACCCCACCTCTCCTTAAACTTCCTGCTGTAATTTGACAGTCTGTTTGATACTTTAATGCTTCTGTGTCTATCCTTTTGTTCATCAGTTTATAATGTTCTTTATTAACCACAAATGATGATATCATGTGGTGTTTCTCCTTCATTGAATACCTTATTTCACTAAGCATAAAGCTCTCCAGTTCCATCCAGGTTGCTGCAAATGGTAAGAATTCCTTTTTTTTAATGGCAGCATAGAATTCAATTGTGTAGATGTACCATAGTTTTTTGATCCACTCATCTTCTGACAGGCACCTAGGCTGTTTCCAAATTGTAGCTATTATAAATTGTGCTGCAATGAACATAAGGGTGCATAAATCCTTTCTTATTGGTGTTTGTAATTTCTTAGGATATATTCCTAAGAGTGAGATTGCTGGGTCAAATGGGAGATCCATTCTTAGGTTTTTGAGGAAACTCAATACTGTTCTCCACAGTGGCTGCACCAGTCTGCATTCGGACCAACAGTGCACAAGGGTTCCTTTATCTCTGCATCCTCGCGAACACTTGTCATTTGTTGATTTGTTGATGATTGCCATTATGACAAGTGTAAGATGGTATTGCATTGTCGTTTTGATTTGCATCTCTCAGATAATTAGTGACTTTGAAAACATTTTCACGTGTCTCTTGGCCTTCCTTCTGTCGTCTTTAGAAAAGGTTCTGTTTAGGTCCATTGACCTTTTTTTTTTTAATTGGATCATTTATCTTCCTTTTATTAAGTTGTATAAGTTGGCTGTAGATGTTGGAAATTAAACCTTTATCAGTTATAACATTTGCACATATGCTCTCCCATACAGTGGGCTTTCTTGTTGTTTTGTTGATGGTTTCTTTTGCTGTGCAAAAGCTTTTTATTTTGATGTAGTCCCATTTGTTTATTTTCTCTTTAGCTTCCATTGCCCTGCGAGCAGTATCAGTGAAGAAGTTCCTTTGGTATATGTCTGAGATTGTTCTGTCTGTGTATTCCTCTAGTATTTTTATTGTTTCCCGTCTTATGTTTATGTTTTGTATCCATCTTGAGTTTATTTTTGTGTATGGTGTAAGTTGGTGGTCCAGTTTCATTTTTTTTGCATGTACCTGTGCAATTTTCCCAACACCATTTATTGAAGAGACTGTCTTGACTCCATTGTATGTTCATGCCTCCTTTGCCAGATATTAATTGAACATAGTGGTTTGGGTGGATATCTGGATTCTCTAGTCTATTCCATTGGTCTATATGTCTGTTCTTGTGCCAGAACCAGGCTGTTTTGAGAACAGTGGCTTTGTAATACAGCTTGAAATGTGGTATTGAGATCCCACCTACTTAGGTCTTCTTTCTCAGGAAGAAGTAGCTATTTGCAATCTTTTTTTGTTCCAGAGGAATCTCTGAAGAATTCTTTCTAGGTCTGTGAAATATGATGTTGGTATTTTAATGGGAAGTGCATTGAATCTATAGATTGCTTTGAGTAGTATGATCATTTTAATTATGTTGATTCTCCCAATCCATGAGCATGGTATGCTCTCCCATCTGTTTATGTCTTCCTCTTTCTCTTTTTTCAGTGTCTTGCAGATTTCCACATATAGGTCTTTTACTTCTTTAGTTAAGTTTATTCCTAGGTATCTTAATACTTTTGGTGCGATGGTAAATGGGATTACTTTTTTAGTCGCTCTTTCTGTAATTTCACTATTAGTGTATAGAAATGCCATAGATTTTTTGGCATTAATTTTGTATCCTGCTACATTGCCAAGTTCATTTATTAAGTGTATTAGTTTTTCATAGAGTCCTTTGAGTTTTTTATGTACAGTATCATGTCATCTGCAAATAAGGACAGCTTTACTTCTTCTTTTCCAATTTGAATGCCTTTTATTTCTTCTTCTTGTCTAATTGCAATGGCTAATACTTCCTGTACTATGTCGAACAGGAGTGATGAGAGTGGGCATTCCTGTTCTTAGGCAAAATAGTTTTTAGTTTTTGCCCATTGAGTATGATGTTAGCTGTGAGTTTATCATATATTGCATATTTATGTTGAGGTTTGATACCTTGTTGAGAGTTTTTATCAAAAACGGGTGTTGGATTTTGTCAAATGCTTTTTCTGCATCAATTGATATGACCATGTGATTTTTATCTCTCAATTTGTTTATGAGATGTATCATATTTATTGATTTGCAGATATTGTACTATCCTTGCATTCCTGGGATAAATCCTACTTGTCATGTTGTATGATCTTTCTGAAGTACTGCTGGATCTGATTTGCTAGAAGTTTGTTGAGAATTTTGGCATCTATGTTCATGAGGGATATTGGCCTGTAATTCTCTTTCATTGTGTTGTCTTTATCTGGGTGATGCTGGCTTCATAGAAGGTGTTTGGAAGTGTTCCTTCTTGTTGAATTTTTTGGAATAGTCTGAGGAGGATAGGTTTTAATTCTTCCTTGAATGTTTGGTAAAACTCCCCTGTGAAGCCGTCTGGCTCTGGGCTTTTGTTTGCTGAAAGCTTTTTTTATGACTGCTTCAATTTCTTCCATAGTTATTGGTCTATTGAGATATTTAGATTCTTCCTGATGGAGTTTTGAAGGTTGTATTTTTCTAGAAATATGTCATTTGTTGGAATAGAGTTGTTCATAGTATTTTTTTAACAGCCCTTTGTATTTCGTTGGGGTCTGTTGTTATTTCTCCTCTTTCATTTCTTATTTTGTTTATTTGGGTCTTCTCTCTTTGCTTCTTGGTGAGTCTAGCTAGAGGTGCATCAATTTGTTTATTATTTCAAAGAATCTTGGTTTTGTTTATCTTTTTAATTGTTTCTTTGGTCTTTGTGTCATTTATTTCCACTGTGATCTTTACTATTTCCTTCCTTCTGCTTACACTGGGCTTTTCTTGTTGCTCTCTTTCTAGGTCTTTGAGTTGTATGGTTGGGTAATTTATTATTGTTGTTTCTTGTTTTTTGCAGTAGACTTGTAGAGCTATGAACTTTCTTCTCAAGACTGCTTCACTGTGTCCCATAGATTTTGTATTGTTCTATTGTCATTGTCATTTGTTGCCATGATGTTTTTTATTTCTTCCATGATCTCTCTGGTTACCCAGTTATTTAATAGGATGCTTTTTAGTCTGCATTGTTTTTATTGTAGTTGATTTCCAGTTTTATGATCTGAGAAGATGCTTGATATGATTTCTCTCTTCTTGAATTTGAAGAGACTTTGCCTATGACCCAACATATGCTCTATCTTTGAAAATGACCTATGTGCACTGGAGAAGAATGTATATTCTGTGGCTTTGGGGTGAAATGTTCTGAAGCTGTCAATTAATTCCATCTGGTCTAGGGAGTCATTTAAGATTGAAGTTTCTTTGCTGATTTTTTGTTTAGAGGATTTGTCCAATGATCATTATGTGGTATTAAAGTCTCCTACTATGATTGTATTGCTGTTAATCTCTTCCTTGATATTCTCTAGGAGTTTTTATTTGTATTTGGGTGCTCCTGTATTGGGTGTGTATATGTTTACGAGAGTTATTTATTTTTGTTGGATTGTTCCCTTTAGTATTATGAAGTGGCCTTCTTTATCTCTTGTTATGTCCTTCATTTTGAGATCTAATTTCTCAGATATAAGTATTGCTAGAGCAACTTTTTTTTTTTCATTTCCATTTACCTGAAAAACCATTTTCTATTCCTTAATCCTCAGTTGGTGTGTGTGTGTGTGTGTGTGTGTGTGTGTTTTCCCTGAGGTTGGTTTCTTGTATACAACAGATATGTGGGTCATGTATTCTTACTCAATCCATTACCCTATGTCTTTTGATTGGGGCATTTAATTCATTTACAATTAAAGTTATTATTGATAGGTACTTATTTGTCACCATTTTTATTCTTTACCCCTGTGTTCCTTCTTGACTTCCTATTTCTTTTTTTACAGCAGACCCTTTAGCATTTCTTGCATTGCTGGTTTGGTGGTAATAAATTCCCTTAGTCCTTTTTTGTCTGTGAGGCTCCTGATTTCCCCTTCAATTTTTTAAAATATTTTATTTCTTTTACAGAGAGGAAGAGGGATAGAGAGTTAGAAACATCGATGGGAGAGAAACATCGATCAGCTGCCTCCTGCACACCTTCTACTGGGGATGTGCCTGCAACCAAAGTACATGTCATTGACCGGAATTGAACCTGGGACCTTTCAGTCTGCAGACCGACAATCTATCCACTGAGCCAAACCGGCTTTGACTCACCTTCAATTTTGATGAAAAGCCTTGGTGGGTACAGTATTGTTGGATTCAGACCCTTACTTTGCATAACTTTGTATATTTCATTCCATTCCATTCTGGCCTGATGAGTTTCTGTTGAGAATTCAGTCGCTAGTCTGATGGGGGTTCCTTTGTAGGTAACTTTCTGTCTCTCTCTGGTTGCTTTTAAGATTCTTACTTTGTCCCTAAATTCCCTTAGGCTCTCCTCCTGCTTTTTAATTTTTTTCTAGAAGTATTTTTTCCTACTTTATCTTTTATCTCACTGATGTGGTTCTCTACTTCTTCTAGTCTACTTTTGATGCTTTCTATTGAGTTCTTTACAGCAGCGATTTCATTTTCACTTATTCTTGGTTTTTCTTCCATTTCCTCTTGGTTCTTACACATATTGTTGAATTTTTCTTCCATTCTTGTCAACCACCTTATGACCATTTCTCTGAATTCTTTCTCTGGCAGGTTGATTTCCTCCATTCCTTTTCTGGTGATTCCTGCTTTTCTTTCCTATATAGGCTGTTCCTTTGTCTGCCCATCGTCTCTGTTCTCCAGTTTCTGTTTATGTAGTTCTCTCTCTCCTGCATTGATTTAAAAGCACAAAATACAACACAACCAGGAACAACACAGAAGGCACTGAACAGAAATATATTCAACATATTAATAGCCATAAATAAAGGTGACCACCAGAGAGGGACAAATTAGGGGAAAGGAGAGAAAGAAGAGAGAAAAGAAGATAAAGATAAGAAAAGAAAAAAAATGGAGTGCCAAAGGAAATTGGGAGAAGGTGGAAGAAAGAAAAAATGAAAAAAGAAGAAGAAAAAAAAGTAAGAGAGAAAATAAGAAAGAGACAAGGGAACAAATTATATAGATGGGGAGAAAACTCCAATAAAACAGCCACTAATCCCAAAAATGCCAGCAACAAGTACGTGGAGTTTAATAGAAACTACAAACAACAACTAATATCAAGGGAGGTGAGGAAAAAGAGAAGTAAACAACAAACAAAAATCAAAACAAAACAAGAAGAAGAATCAAAACACTCTCACAAAAAAAGGATAAAAATTGATATATGTAATCAACATTCAAGCAAACAACAACAAAAGGACAGAGAGAAAAACAATTTTTTGGATAGTGAAGACAGAGAAGAGAGAAGTGTGTATAGACTTGGTGCAGTGGATTGGAAATTAGATTTATAGGTGAGGTGAAATTTTAACAGGGGCTAAATAGAAAGACTAGGGAAAATCTAAAGTAGGAAAAGTGTAAAAGAAATAGGACTACAAGAGGGGAAAAGTTAGAAAGAGAGTAATGGCATAAAGGTAGAGTTGAGATGGAGTAAAATGATGCTAAAGGAAAGATGAAAATAGAATATAAAACACTAATTCCAAAGTAAAATAAAGAGAAAATAAAATGACACTTTTTTCCCCAAAAAGGTAAAATAGTCATAGTAATAATACTTATTGAAAATAAGTGTAATGATTAAAAAGGTAAAATCAAGTGAGGAAAAAAGAAAAAAAAATAGTTTCTTAAGTAAAAGATGAAAAAATAAAAAATTAAAAACATAAAAAGTAAAAAAATAGAATGTGTAGTAGTGAAGGTAAAAATTCACTTCCTCTATTGTTCTGTTTGGCATGCCTGTTTCCAAGTCAGGACTGTATTGCAGTTCCCTGCATTCCACTGGTGCTCAGTGTTGTAAGCAAGTCCTGGTTTTTAAGCAGGCAGTGTGTCTTAATCTCTTTATTCTTTTGTGAATACACAAGAGTCAATTTGTGAGTCAGACCCTTGGTGGCAGTGTTTTGGGATTGACTTCCGAGACTACAGGTCCTCTCTAGCCTGTGCTTAGATTCTGCTTTTCCTGTGGCACTCAATACCCGTTTGTGGGAGTGGAGTGCCCCAGAGCTGGTTCTCTGATAGTCACTCCCTTCTTCAATCCCCAGGTTCCAGTAAAACAACTTCTCCCTGCAGTCTCCTGGGTGATCCTATGTATTGAGCTTAGCAATCAGAAGCAAGGATCTGAAGAGGAAAGAGTGCAAGTCTGCTCAGTCCCCCTTCCCTGGTCTTGTCCAAGCAGCCGACACACTTTAATAACTCCAGGCTGTCCTTCTGCGTCAGATCAAAATGGGTTACTTTCTAGAGATCCCCTCTGTTATCAGCTCTGAGGACTCCCTTCCACATTCACAAATCACACCCAGCCCAAAAGCCATGGACTTCTCCAGGTGCAGATTTCCCCCGTCCTCCAGCTCTCACAGTGTGTGCATTTCTCTGTCCTGTGGGACCAGAGACCTCACCTTATCCCAGGCAAAATCTTTCCTTGTGCAGTATAGAGCTCCTCTGAATCTGAGTTTTTTCGCCAAATGGAAACAGGTTTTCTGGTGCTCACAGCTGTTTGGTGGGTGCCGGAGCTGTAGATTTTCAGGCTTCTGTAAACACCCACTTTCCCCTTCATGATGGCGCATCTCCGTGTCTGAGCTGGTGTCTCTGGGAGAAAAACCCAGCAGCAGTGGGGGCTGCCTGGTCAGAGGAGCCCCGTCCAGCAGTCCCCCACCTTCTCCTGGCGTATAGCTGTCCCTTAACTCGCCAACAAACACTCCCAGTGTGACCCTCACTGTTCTCTCTATCTGCTCAAGGACAAGGCTAGGGACAAGTACATCTATTCTGCCGCATATCTTTTTTCCTGATTTTCCTGGGTTTTCCAGTTACATCACAACATCATCTGATAATAATTTTCCCCTTTCTTTCTATTTTTATATTTAATTTGATTGAGTTAATATTTCCAATGCAATTTATATAGTAGCAGAGCTTTGTTCCCGACTTTAGCTGGAATATATTCATCCTTTTTTTCAGCTTCCACTAGGCCCGATATTCTCTATGCTTCTACCAAGTTTTTCTCACCCATCTTCTTCGGTTTCATTTTAGTCAAAATATGCTTTTCTTTGGCACACTTATTGAGGCTCTATTCTCCTTTTTGATTTGCAATTTTATAAATGAGGAAAATTCCTTTGTATTCCATTGGAGTTCTTCAGGGTGCTTAAATCTAAACCTAATTCCTATTTTTAGTTTTGTTAGTAGAAGTGAACAAAGGATAATTTTAAGTAGGAAAAATTATCCCATGTTGTAAGATGGCTGTAAACATATTCCTCTGTCTCTACCATACAGTAAGATCATATATGTTTTCTACAGACAATTAAGATGCAATTAATAAAGTATGATTAATACCTTTCAAGGCTCTTGCCTAAGCCTTTCTCACTCTCTTCCATTTTGTTCCAAGCTTTATACCAATTGTCTATATGTCTTTCATCTCCAAAGTAGCCACACTATCTCATCATTATTAACTTCTTTACCATATAGAAGATTGAATAGGAGGCAAACCTATGGAACAAAACCAAGAAGATGAGTCTTACTATTGGGAAGCAAATAATTTAAGATCAAATTTAAATTTTCTCTTTTAAGTTTCACCAAAAGACTATCATATTTTTATTCGTTATCAATGTTTCTGAAACAATTTGTTTTGTCCTGACATTTTATAATACCTTATGCCCATAGAAATTTGACTCAAAATGACACTTCTTATATGTGAAAATAATATGAAATATCAATCCAAGCAACCTAAAGTCTATACTGGAGATAGCAAATAGGTCTTGTCTATGCATCAGGTTCAGGGGAAAAAGAGTGTTGTGATGTCTGCGAAGGGTGGGGATGGAGAAATAGTGGCACAGTGCCTATTTGAAATGCCTCACCTATATTTCAAAACCTTAAATAGATGGGATGGGTATTTATGAAATATATTTAGGAAAGTCACCCTTTTATTTATGTTTAAAATAACTTAATTGTCTGTAAAGAAATTTTATGTATATTTTAGTGTGTCCATGTCTGAATTTCTAAAGGCAATCCCTTTTTATGGTTAAAATGAAAATCACTAAACAATTATGAAACACTTTGTGGATGTTCCAGTAAATCATTTATATGGATGATAGTGTAGCTGATCTCTGTCATGTGGGGATGATAGCAAGTCATTATTCAAAATGTTGGCAAATTGGCATTCATTAACTTGGGATCAAGCCTTCAGCTCAGCAGGCTTAGAACCTTCACTTTGTCATTAAATTAAATCCATGTGTTATGGGTGACTCACAGTAACCAAGCTCATCAAGTATATTTGTTAATTTGTGCAGAGACCTTTAACTGGAACAGGTACTGAAAAACTCTAGTCACCTGATTAGATCATGGTACTTGTAGTCAAGTTACTTGTGAAGCTGAATCTTAATCCAAATATCAAATTAGTGATTTATAATAAAAATATAGCTGCCTTTTGAACCATAATACTCAAATCTATACTCAAATACTTGTCTATATTTCCTTGCAGGCATGGGAAGTAAAATTATATTCTTTCCTGAGCATTAATTAGGACAGGGTTAGATTAACTTAATGGTCTTTTTTTAAAATTAAATTTTTTAATTTAATAAATCTTTATTATTCAGATTATTACATTTGTTTCTCTTTTGTTCCCCTATAGCTCCCTTCCACCTGGCTCCTACCCTCTCTCTACCCTTACCTCTCCCCGCATTGTCCTCATCCATAGTTGTATGATTGTTGTCCAGTCTCTCCCTGTACACCCCTCATCCCTTTCCCCCTGATAATTGCCAGTCCACTCCCTTTCTATGCTCCTAATTCTATTATATTCACCAGTTCATTCTGTTCATCAGATTTTTAATTCACTAATTTTTAGATTCACTTGTTGATAGATATGTATTTGTTGTTCATAATTTTTATCTTTACCTTTTTCTTCTTCCTCTTTTTAAAGAGTACCTTTCAGCATTGCATATAATACTGGTTTGGTGTTGATGAACCCCTTTAACTTTTTCTTATCTGTGAAGCTCTTTATCTGTCCTTCAATTCTGAATGATAGCTTTGCTGGGTAGAGTATTCTTGGTTGTAGGTTCTTGCTATTCATCACACAGAATATTTCTTACCAATTTCGTCTGGCCTGCATAGTTTCTGTTGAGAAATCAGCTGACAATCATATGTGTGCTCTCTTGTAGGTAATTAAATAATTTTCTCTTGCTGATTTTAATATTCTCTCTTTGTCTTTTGCTCTTAGTATTTTAATTATGATGTGTCTTGGTGTGGCCCTCTTTGGATTCCTTTTGTTTGGGGTTCTATGTGCTTCCTGGATTTGTAAGTCTATTTCTTTCACCAGATGTGGGAAGTTTTCAGTCATTATTTCTTCAAATAGATTTCCAGTATCTTGCTCTCTCTCTTCTTCTGGCACCCT